>JAAMXS010001494.1:0-11932 GCA_019693525.1 Cylindrotheca fusiformis | reverse complement strand
ATGCCATTCATTCCATCATTCAAGGATTACTAGCAATCGAAGTTACTTTGATTCATGACTATGATGATAATGATTATGATGGCGATGGCTACAATGATGATGATGAACAAATGCTTGAAGAAGATGGAACTTCATCGTCATCATCATCACTGTCACAAGAAGAAGATGATGATCCAAACAAGTCACCAACATCAGTGGATTGTAAGGAAATGAACCACAATGATGATTCTACTATACATTTGGATCGAAATCCCATGGACCCATCATTCTTATGGTGTCGAAATCCACCTCCCGAATTGCTTCTGATAGCACTTTTATACAATTTGGGATTGGCCTATCATTTGTATGCTATTATTTTGGACAAAGAAGAAAATAATGATGATGAAGAATTCAAACAACAAGATCCTGCCTCCTCGAATACTAATACTAATACAAGAGCTGCAGCCTTGCAAGATGCATTGAAATTATATCATGCAACAGAAAAACGATTGAAGAGTTTGGAATCGAACGATTATTCATCTTATATGAGACCCACACTTCGAGAAAATATGCGTCATGCAGTCCTGTCCTATTATGGTTATGATGGTAGTCATCGTCGTTGCAACAACAGTAACAACAACAATCACCTGTGCAATGTGACTACTACTACTACTTTATAATGCAAGATATACAGATGTGTACAAAATAACATCCCTTGTACATACACATTCGATCACCACGGTTCAAGAAAAAACATGAAAGGAAAACATTGGACCATGATGTGTACAAAATAACAATGATTTTTCCTTACTATACATACATACAACAAACCAAGAAATGATAATCCCTTGTACATACATTCTATCACCACGGTTCAAGAAGAACATGAAAGGAAAAGTTGGACCATGCCGTGTACAAATAACAATGATTTTTCCTTACTATACATTTAAATTCTCCATGGTCAAGAAAAATTGGACCATAATGTACAAGAATACATATATTGATTTCATTCCTCTCTTTTTTCTTTTTATTCCTTCCTTCTTTATTGGGTATCACTGCAAAAAAATTAAATTAATAATTGCACTCTAAGAGATGATTTTTATAAAGAAACAACAAGAAGAGAAACTAGATCCATGGATCTGCATCATTATCAATCATGGGCCGCACCCATTTGTAAAAACACAGGGCAAAGACAACGAAAAAAGTTCCTAAGTTCAATATATCAAATTTGTGTATCTTCTGGTTCTGGTTGTTAGCTACATACTACTCGGTATGATGAGATACATAGAGAGGCCAAAAGGAAGCAGAGCTCTACTCACTCACTCATTCACTCAGGGAGGTACCAAACGTCCTACAAGTCAAAAAAGAAGAAGGGGACATGAACTACTATAGTCTAAAAGGCCAACTAAGACTGACTCATTCGACCTCGCACACTGACCAATAGGACTGCGAGGGACACAAATGTTTGTGGTTGAAACACACACTCTCACTCACATGACACATTCCGTTCGAATGAGAGAACGTTGGCAGATGATATGGAGAGACACAAGACCATCACACAACACTAAAAAAGCAACTCTACTTACTTACTACTAGGAAATAAAAAAGGGGAAAAAGACCAATTGTTGGTTTCAACGCTCGAATGCCACGACGATTCTTTCTACCATCATCATTTCAACGACAACAACAACAACAACATGATGGAAATTGGAAAAAGTCATCGAAAGAGGAATATTCAAGAACAAAGAAGAAGGCAATGAAACGAAAGACATCATTGTCTCTCCGGATTGTCTTTGTATTTCTTCTACTACTAATTCTTTGGTTCTATCTTTCTATAGTAGTACGGTTCTTGTTTGTCAAAGCACCACCAACATCATCTTTATCACTCCAGCCACCTCCACAAGACCAACCCTACATTGAAGCGACAACAACAATTCCAACATTCAATAATAATAACAACAAAAAGAAGAAGAAGAAACGGACTGTTGGAATTGTTTATGTTCATATTGGAAAGACTGGTGGTGAATGGTTAAAGGCACAATTGGCCATTATATGTCAAACACGACGAAATCCCAATATTCGTCGAGCATGTATGGCACAAACATATCCATCCAAATTATCACAATTGACGGTTGGATATATTCATGCCTCGAACAATTATTTCCTTTCATCATCATTATTTTCCAATAACGAAGAAGAACAACAAAAACAACAACAAAAAAAAAGAAATACACTTGCCAAAGTCAAAAGGATGCAAACAGTACAAGATGATTTTTCTACGTATTTATTATCGATTCGACATCCATTACGACGATTAATTTCATGGTATACCTACAATCATCCAAAATCTTGTGATGATCGAGAACCCAACAGTCCAGCATGCAAAAATAATCAAGTTTGGAAACGAAATTTTTTTCATTGTTTTCCAACCTTGCAACAATTCAGTGACGCATTTGTATTTCCAAACGAAAAAACAACTATAAAAAATGAAACATGTTGGAATGTTTTATGGAATGGTTGGTATGCAAAAAATGGTGTCGAAGCTAAGGAATCGAATCACTTGTATTGGAACTATCAGGTACGATCCCATCCTTCTGTTTTCTTTGGGAATGATCCAAAATGTATGTTGTATTGCTCATGACTTATTTATTCAGTTTTATTGGAATCAAACATTGGCTCAAACACCAAATCAAGAAGTTTATATTCTACGTCAAGAATCTTTGGAAAAAGATTTGGATGTCCTGGAAACATTTTTGAGGAGGTCTCCAACAACATCAATTACTGCACCAGCCAAACGACTTGTTCAATGGCATCCATCCGATTCGTTTCATTTTGTACGTGGTGGTGCACCATCCAAATTGAATCGTCATGGTATACATCATTTATGTTGTATATTATTATCAAAGGAATTGGAAATATATGAAACCCTATTACAACGTGCTATCAATCCATTGTTTCAAAAGGAACAAACATTGGATCAAATATATGAACAATGTCAATTATTGAAACAATCAACACCTTCAACATCAACAATAGCAAACAATCTCAAGTTAGCCTGTCAGGAGGTACAACAATATTACCAATAACAAATATTAATAGTATAATAACAAATGTAATTTTTTGTAAATACTTGTTTTCCTCCATGACCAATTTTGGACAAAACTACTACTAGTAGTAGTAGGGTTACTCCTACCAACATAGCTTCATTGCTCCTCTCCCCAAAGTATAACCTGGCAAAAAAGTACCCAGCAAAAATGAGAATTCTGATGCAATAGTTTTCAATGCTTTTGATTGGCTATCTTTCGAATTCTGATGAGTCTGCTGTGCATAAAATGAGAAGCAGAATGGACACGTCACACTCGGTGAAAATCAGAATCCTCCAAAAGACTACTACTACTAGTACGACGACTATGCTAGTAGTACAGCAGTACGAGTTCTCTTTTTTGGCCTTTCTGAACAGAGAAAATCCGATATAAAAAAAAATATCCTTGTTCTGCTTTTTTCCAAAGTCCTTGTCACATAATAAAAAATAGAGGACCGGCCATTCGATCATTACAAGCAACTACACAGCCATGACGACGACAACAACTGCATTGGATCTTTCTGGTTTGGATAAGCGTGTGTATACACCTCATGATACACCAATAGAAGCCATGCCAACATTGTCGGCAGCCTTGGGTAATGTCAATTTGTACATTAAACGAGATGATATGTTGGGTTTGACGGGTGGTGGGAACAAGACACGAAAATTAGAATATGCCATGGCCGATGCCATCAAGCATGGTGCAGATACGATTATTACATGTGGTGCCGTCCAATCCAATCATTGTCGATTGACATTATCCGCCTGTAACAAGGAAAATCTCAAATGTTGTTTGGTATTGGAAGAACGTGTCCCTGGAAGTTACAAGGAAGATGCCTCGGGTAATAATTACCTCTTTCGATTACTCGGAGCGGAACAAATTGTTCAAGTTGGGTTGGGTGAAGCACCGGCGGCCGTGGACAAGATGGCCGATGAATTGCGAGCCCAAGGACGCAAGGTCTACTGCATTCCGGGAGGGGCCAGCAATGAAATTGGTGCCACTGGTTATGTCTCGTGTGCTCAAGAAATTCAGGTAAACTTACCCTTCCTGCATTGTGTATATGATATTCTTATTATTGTTATTGTTGCTTTTGATTTGCACTCATATCTACGATCTTCTTCTTCTTCTTCTACATCCATTTTTTCTTAAAAAATAGAAACAATTGACAAGTCAGGGATTGGAAATGGATACGGTCGTTGTGGCCTCTGGATCTGGGGGGACCCATGCAGGCATGACGGTTGGATTTTTGAATTCTCCAACCACCAAAGTTTTGGGCATTAGTACCCGTCATCCAAAGGAAAAACAAACCAAGCATATTCAAGAATTGGCCCAAAAAACATACCGATACATTACCAAAGATCCATCCTTTAGTCTTGCGGAAGATACCGTTGTCGTATATGATGATTATGTCGGACCAGGATATTCTTTACCGACAGAGGGAATGGCGGAAGCAGTAACGATGTTTGCACGATTGGAGGGAATTTTGTTGGATCCAGTCTATACTGGAAAGACTGCCGCCGGATTGATTGATTTGGTCCGACAAGGATTCTTCCCCGATGGATCCAATGTCCTCTTTTTACATACCGGTGGAGCACCATCCTTGTATCATTATCAACCCATTATGAAGATGGAACCTTCTCCCAAACCAAGTACCGCTACTACTGATGAATCTGCCGAAGAGAAGAAATCGGATTAAAGAGAAGCTCTATAGAGATTCTCTATGGTAAGAAACGAACGACACATACACGAAAATGAATACAAGACAGCAGCACACATTGCATCATCTATTACTAGTATAGCTAGGGAAAAATCTTGCACCCATCACCAAAAGAAAAAAAGAACAATTTTTGTCCCCCATTAAAAACTATAGTCTCTTTTACTCTTATTCTCATTGCTACTACTACTGATGCGTATCATTATTGATCCAGTCCCAAATCTCGCAATAGAGCATTGGGTGTTGGTGGACGACCTCGAAAGAGTTCAAATACTTGATCTGGTGGTAGACCACCACCCAAGCCTAAAAATGTATCTCGAAAGGTCATTGATTGTGGAACGGCATTCTCCATTGGAGAATCGTCATTGTCATCGTTGTTGTCGTAGTATGCAAAGGCATCGGCACTCATAACTTCCGACCACAAATACGAATAATATCCGGCAGCATACGATCCATCACCACCACCTGCAAAAATATGCCAAAAGGAACAAAGTGATCCATCATAATCAGACTTTTCCTTGTTGTTGTTGATATTATTTTCCAAATGGGGTAGATAGGTTTGGGCAACTTGACGTTGAATGTCCAATATTTCTTCCACCGTCTTGCTACTGCTATTCGAAGAATGATTATGAAGTTCCAAATCCAATTGACCCAAATAAAGTTGTTTGCAAGTATCCATACCAGCCTGAAAGGTCTTTTGTTGACAAATTTTGTGATACAAATCCTCTGGCATGGGACGATGCGTTTGCCAATGTTTCGCAAAGGAATACAATGTGATCTTGTCATAACACCAACGTTCCATAAATTGAGAAGGAACCTCCACAGCGTCCCACTATTAGGTAGTACAACAAAAAATATTTGTAGCAACAATAGGGGATATGAGACAAAAACTACATTGACCGAAATAGAAATGTTCGTCCACACCCAAAGACGTACCTCAATACCATTGATTCCAGAAACATCGCCAATTGTAGCCTTGGTCAACATGTGTTGGAGGGCATGGCCAAATTCATGAAACAAACTTTGTACTTCTCGAAAGGTCAGTAGGGAAGGTTTTTTCTGTGATGGTGGATCAAAGTTGCAAGTCACGTAGGCGACGGGAATATCGACTATACTGGATTTGCCCAGACAACTGGACATCCAGGCACCACCTCTCTTGTTGGACGGTCGAGCGTACGGGTCCAAATAAAAACTAGCGATATGTTCTTGTTGTTCCTCCCCCTCCTTTGCTTCATAAACATTGTAGAATAAAACATCCGGATGCCAAGTATCGGCAACACCCTGTTGAATTGACACACCAAACAATCGATATACCAATTGAAAGAGACCATTTACAACGTTCGGAAATGCAAAGTATGGTCTAATTTCTTCCTCTGTCAATTGAAATTTAGATTCCTTCAATCGTTCCGTCCAATACGGGATATCCCAAGGTTCCAGTGGGATCATAGAATCGTCATTGTCATTGTCACCAGCAGCATTACCCTGTTCTCGGGCAAAGGTAGTAATTTCGTCCAATTCTCGTTGGGCAGCGGGGATTGCCTTTTGGGCCACCAAATTTACCAATTTGGATATTTCGTTTCGGGAGGATGCCATTTTGGAAGAAAGACTGAATTCAACATAATTGTTGTATCCTAAAATATTGGCCATTTCATGTCGAAGTTGTAATATTTCTTGAATCACTGGAAGATTACTTCGATTGTTGTTGTTGTTGTTTTCGTTATTGTTGTTGGAATAATCATCATGAGGATGATACGAGGCACAACGTTGATTGTAGGCCTGATAAATTTGTTTTCGTAAGGTTCGATCCGGTATATGCTTCATGGCTGCCCAATAATACGATGGTTGATCTAGGGTAATCCTCCATGGTCCCATTGTCCAACCAAAGTTACCATATTCTTCCTCGTACAGGGCTTCTTCATATGACATGGGACCATTGGTCCCCCATCCCCAATACCCAAAACCTTGATTGTTGTTGTTATTGGTATGACTATTACTACTACTTTCTGTAGTCGATTGTCGATAGGTATCGTGCCAAAGACTCTTGATGGATTCTGGAACTCCCTTGAGAGATTTCGAATTGTAAATGTTGATACCACCAAAAGCTTTGGTTTCTTGATTGAGATTGTTGGAAAATTTGGTTGACAATGTAGCCAATTGCATTTGAATATGTTTCAATCGTTCCTTGTTTTTGAAATTATCATTTAATCCCACTCCACCATGTCTCATGGAACGCAATCGAATTTCCACTGCACGACGTTTTTGTTGAATCCGAAAAAATGAATTGTTGTTGATGTTATCGTCGTCGTCGTCGTCACTATTCGTTTCGTTATCTTCTTGTTTCAATTCTTGTTGTTGTTGTTGTTGTAGTAATACGTTGTACAGTGGTTTGGATTGCAAAATTTTTGCCATGACATCAAAAATAATATTGAGTTGCTGTTTGGAAGAAGATTGTTGTTCAATAAGTTGTTGCAATTCTGGATGATGATTTTGAACGGCCATTAAATGTGTTGCAATTCCAAACCATGTATATTCCAATGGAAATTGGATACGTTCCAATTCCAACAAGATCCAATCCACCAGTTTGTCAATACGATTGTTGTCATCGTCGTCATCTTTCATAGATAATGTTTGTTCCAATTGTAAAAATTCAATTTGTAACGTTTCCAGAATATAGTCCATGGCGGGTACCAATTGTTGTTGTTGATGATTATGTAGATACGAAAATCTTGGAAGGAAATTTGCTAAAGTATTTGGCGGCGGCAGCGGTTGCGACAACATCCATGGATTGTGGATTGTTTGGTACTGTGCAGTAGTAGCAGCAGTACTAGAAGGGTCATGGTCGTAGTGATGGTTGGATGTTCTTGTTGTTCTTGTACTTGCCGTGTCCAGCGTGTAGGATGTTCCATCCATCACTCCATTTGTAGTTGATGTTGTTGTTGTGGACGATGAAAAGGAAAGTGACAAGACTGAACAAGAATAGAGGCCGAGTATTGCCATTCCAAATAGCATTACTTTGTTCATGATTGCTGATGGAAAGTTTCGATTCATCGTTCTGATTGCTGTTGTTTCATCTCATTCATTCTTTTCTGGCTGCTCTTGTGTCTGTGTGAATGGATGGTTTTAAGAAAAAAATCAGTGTAGTACTATCAAGGCAGCAGGTGAGCAAATGATGATAGAAAGATGAGAAAAAGAGATGCTTTTCTTACAACGTCAACGTCAGCGCACAACATCATGATGACATTTGAATTCGGGCATCAACAAGAGAACGAACAAACGAATTTGTTGGTGAGAAAGAAGACGAAGAACAGAAATTGCAGGAACAAAAAACAAACGTCACTCATTTTTTGGCTTTCCAGAAAAAAGAAAAAAGGGGGGAGGGAATCAAAATTGGCGGGAGAATCTATTCTTTCTTCCTACTTCCATAGGTGTGTGTGTAGGAAATCAAAAAAAGGGGGGGAGAACCAAAATAGCTGGGACAAATTCCAGCAGCATTTTCTTCTTCCTTGGGTAGTATATGTAGGAATCAACGTGGTCACTCACCTGCGCGAGCCCTATCTTCTCCTCAACGGTATGCTTTTAAAAGAATCAATTTCTTCAATACTGTACATAGCATTTTAATTAGATTCTTACATACTGTATATATGATATTCACTAGATATCAAAAGGCCCGCGTACAATGTATGTGTTCATTGGCGTAAATGCACGGTATACTCCCAATACCTTTGATAGGATGTTTTTGGTGTGATTGGCGAGACCGCAATGCATCGCTCACTTTGAAAAAATGCAAACAAGAAGTCTAACAAGAACTTCGAGTTAGTAGTAGTGGTTGAGAAAAAGAAAGCAAGACCGAACAAAGAGTCTCTCTCAACGCATCGTTTTCTGAACTTACATACACCTTTCTATTCAATCGTTCAAAAAAAAGGAAAGTAAAAGAAGTATTGAAATCCATTCTGTTTGTTAAGAAACACAAAACACATAAAGTATGCGTCCTCGAGCGGAATCCAATGAGACGGAATCGTCTACCATTACGGCCCGTCCTCCCATGCCACCACCACCACCACCATTATCACCACTTCCATCTCCCTTGGTAATTGATACACATAATACAACGACGACGACGCAAGTAGCCAGTCGACCCGATCATCAAGAGCGGCAAGAAGAAGAAGATAACAGAGAAGTCTTGAAACGAGAAGTCGAACGACGTAGCATGTCCTTGACGGGACCCGAACGTACCTTTTTGGATCATTTGGCCATTCATGGGAATGCTGTCGAAGTTCAATTGGCCGTCGAAACTTTGGAAAATGATGATTTGTTTTTTGATTGGGAAACACCTCGACATTTAAAGGAAACATCATTACCACCGGATGTACCAACACCAGAAGGACGACCCTTTTTGGAACGAAATCTTTCCTTGGGTAGTCAACGACGATTGAAGATTTTGGAAGAACGGAAACATGCCAAATCGGCTCTCTGGCAAGCCCATGAATCAGGAATTGCCATCACACAGGCCGCTTCCCGCAAGTCCTTGGTCAAGAGAAGTAGTTCCTTGACATCAGTCCTATCGGGATCGTCACCACCATTTCCACCACCACCATCACCGTTGAATCAACCTCAAGTATCTTCTTCTTCTTCTACTACGGTGGTAGGACAAAGTCCACCTGCAGATGATATCTTTCGTCGTTCCACTACTACTACTCCACGACGTAATCGAAGTGGAATGATGGCGGCATCTCCCATGCGTAGAGCACGACATCAACGATCTCAATCCATGATTGTATCACCAACACCACCTCGAGTTCCAACACCGGTCCGATTTGCTACATCCAGACGACGTTCCAGTTCGAACAAATCGGTATCCTTTCATCCAGAAACTACACCCAATGATCGCACCAAAACTCGCAAGGGATTACGGCGTTCGGTTTCGGATTCGCTTTCTCTCATGGCCAAAGGTACTACTACTACCAAGTCTCCAACAAGTGGTACTGGTGGTGTTGCGGGTCGACCACCACTTCCCCAACCACAACAACATCAACGAATGGACTCCATGTCCAGTATTCCTAGTATTCATCATGGTCATCCCATTCGATCCGAATCTATATCGAGCATTCCAAGTCTTCATCCAGCTTCCGCGATTCGATCGGGCGATTCCGTTTGTAGCATTCCCAGTTTGCATTCGGCTCATCCCATTCATGATCGATCGGGCGATTCAAGTACTACTACTACTTCTTCAACTGTTCCACCAATCTTACAACAGCAGCAGCAGCAGCAGCAGCAGCAGCAGCATCAGGAAGAAGAGCAAGCCAATAAGATTCGTAATCTATTGGATGATGACGATACTGTTCCACAATCTTTGGAAGAATCTCACAAGACATTGTTGCCATCATCTCCAACACGAAAGGTTTTGGTACATAAGAATAGTATCTTGGATGAGAACAAACAGACACTCATTCCAAAGTACTCGGCAACGCCTGATATTGCCTCGGCTTGGTTGAAACAGCAACAACAACAGCAACAATCTGGAAACAAGTATCAATCCAAAGCATTGGAATTTGAATCATCATCCAGTTTTCTCGAAAAGGAACCAACCGATGAAACAGAAAGCACTCGAAGTACCATTGTGGTCAATGATGATGAAGATGATAACGATGACAACCACCACCATTTGGTGCAAAAGTCGGTCTTGGTACGTCGAGCATCTCGTAATATCTACGATGGAGAAGGTATGGAAGTGACGGAATTGGATGAGAATGCCAAACCCGTGTTGGAAGAACAGGCATCACCAGCACAAATATGGTGGGAATCCAATGCGAGTATTCGAGCATGCAATAGTTTTGATGATGAAACGATGTCGTATTATTCCCATCGTCAAAACAATTTTGATGAAATCTTTCGGAGTAGTATACGACGCACATTGTCCGATGAAGAAGTCGCAGCTGCCAATATATTGGTAGGATCCAGTGGTGCGTTAGTGCAAGAGACACGATTTTTGGTCTAGCCAACACACCATTCACTCACTCACTTACTTGTTTTTCTCTACTTGCAGTCAATGTTCTCTTTCGTGAAGTTTCCAACATGACAGCACCACATCATAAGGTTGTGGATTCGGAACTGGAAGATTCATGGGATATGAATTCGATTGAGGGTGATACTACTCGATTTGATTCTTGGAATATACTCAAGGATGAATATGCCAATGGGTATGGCGGAGCCGGGACGTTGGATTTTCACATTTTGGGAACATGTGCCGACGATGAATCGGCATCTCCACATGTCCTCAGTCCACCCCTGATGGAAAGTCTGACAGCCTTTTTGCCGTATACCATGACGGAACAAAACTTTTTTCTACGATATTCATTGGTGCGAGACGGTGCTTCCATGTTGACCTTTTTGAAACGATCTCGTGGAGTCCAACATGCGATACTCGCATTGGAAACGGTCGATGGAGAAGTCTTTGGATGCTTTACCGGCCAAGCGTGGAGAAAGAATTGGAGTTACTTTGGCAATGGTGAATCCTTTTTGTGGAAAATGAGACGTTCTCGATTGGAAAAAACTACAGATATTGTGGAGCAAGCACAATTGGAATCGGAAATTGATGTCTATCCGTATACTGGAGAAAACAAGTACATTCAATTGTGCACCCAAGAACGTATAGCCGTTGGCGGCGGTACGCCGAGTGGAGAAAAAAAGACGGCCGAATCACCATCAATTGTGAAGCCACACGAATGGGGCTTTGGATTGGCCCTTCAGGATGATTTGCTCGCAGGATCTTCCAGCCCGTGTGTCACATTTGGTTCGCCAGGTTTGTCCACGGTTCATGCCGATGGGTCCTTGTTTGAGATTGTGAATCTAGAACTTTGGACGTTGACACCCTGCTCGACGGTGGAAGATGCGGAACGAATGGAAGTTGGGAAGCTGTTTCTGCAGCGTGATTAAGAATAAAAATAAAATAAAAATCCAACTTTCGATGTTATGTTACCCACTAGTTTTAGTAGTAGTATTTTGGAGTATTTGGCCGTAGCACTAGAGCCGTTTGCTGTTGTGGTCCCCAACGGGATGATGATGGTTCTCAAAGCTCAAGTTTTTTTCTTGTCACTTTTGTGCGACTGGAGATGAGGAGTTAGATAATATACATATCATTTGGCTGGAGTAGTTCTTT
>JAAMXS010001488.1:0-11343 GCA_019693525.1 Cylindrotheca fusiformis | reverse complement strand
TGTGTATGGGCTGCTCCTCTTCCAGCATACATTTTGGTTACCATTTCTGTGACCATGTCATAGTGCCTTGCATCAAACGATTCAACTGCTACTGTTGTGGCGGCTTTGGAACGACCAACGCCGTACAATCCAAGGCCTAAGGATGCCATTGTCAATGAAATGTGAACCAAAGGAAGTCCCGTAAGAATCAGCTTTGCAGACGCCGCCATTTTTGAAAAACAATACGAATCGTTTATTATGATACTGGTGTGTGTGCCTTCCTTTTGGGGGTTTGCTTCTGACTTTCACAACCTGTGATGCTAGATGACGGAAGGAAACAGATGGTGGTACCGTGTGACTTTTACTTGTACGTTCAAATGCCAATGAACGATTTGACTCACAGGACTTAATGGCAGACGCACCATTTGAGTCACGTTCAGGACCTGCCCGCGTGCTGAAAAAGTGAATATACCTCTACAACTCTGAATAAATGTATGCGACTCTGTTGGGCGCACCTCGTGTGCTCCAATTATTGATGTAGTTTTGTGCTCTTTCGGAAGCAGAACCACAAGTAGAGTGGCAACGGCAAAAACAACAATAAATTCCCTCTAGCAACATTCATCACCAACACCATCACCATCATCAGAGAAAACAGTATACATTCTAAAACAGCATCCAAAGATGATGCGAGCAGATCCCTATTCCTACGATGAGGATACAACAAGATTCTCAGAAGATGGGGTGGATTCGGTACTTTCACGAAATGAACAGAGAAGGCGAAGACATTTGTACGGTGCGGATCGACGGAACGTGGGAGGACGACAGTACAACAACGACAACAACATTAGTCGATTTGGTCCACAGAAAACAAGGAGGGATGACGATAGTAGCAAATATATGGAAGAGGACGCCTTAGATTCATTCTTTGGGAGTGTGGAAAAGGGATTTGGTCTAGACAGCTCACGAGGCGCAAACAACAACAACAATAATAAGAACATCCGCAAGATGGGAGTGTCCAGAAGAAATGGATACCCAGAGAATTATGACGATGAAGATGACGACGACAGTTCGGATGAAGAGAAGCAGCCTTCGCATCGAGCTGGCGGTGGTCGTGGCTCCTCGGATATGGATCAATACTACTTGCCCACAGCAGCTTCTCGGGAGATGCGCTCCGTCGATTCCAGGACGACGACCAACATGACCGCCAATAACAATAATAATGGACCCCCCAACGTTTTGGCATACATTCTCGGTGGATTTGGTCTTTGTCCACCCGATCAAGCGGGTATGGACGCAGATACACAAGTTTCACACTTTCAAACTTCCACAGCCAGCACGGGAGGAGCAAACAACAGTCTTGCTGATACCAAGTCGAAGGGCGGAGGAGGGGATAGCAGATTTGTTTCCTTTTGCATGCCCGATAACAAAGCAATGTCGAAAGATGCGCAAGTTTCTCATTTTGAAACTGGCACGAGGCCAGAGGCACGAGAACATGGCTATCATCGAAGCTCTTTGCCGCCATATGAAGAAAAGACATCCTCTGATGTTCCAAATGTTGGATTGCAGGAGACTGCTGCGTTCCCGTTCAATTCCCGGCAGTTCGCTTCTACTCCCGAACGAAAACGACTCGACTTTGAACAAGCTGAAAAGGAACAAGAGGAGGAGGAACGGCTGCGACAGCAAGAGCAACAAGAACAACTGGAGCAAGAAAAACAACTGGATGCTGCGATAGATCCAAGTACTAATTTCTGTGCTCCGCCGGATTGCTGGCCATCAGAAAAGAAGGAAGAGCCAGAAACGGATGAGGCGTTTCCTCCGTCCAATTTGCCACCACCACCCTCTAATGCTGGTGGTGTCGATTTGGAGTCAGCCATGGTACGACAAGATAGCCTGTTGGACGACGAAGACGGTTCTGAAAGCAGATTGGATCAAATACGACAGAAAAAGCGAAGCATTGAACAACAGGTCCATTCCGACCTTCCGTCGTCACAATTCGACGATCAAACAACATCCTATAAATCGCAAGCAACACGACCGACAGGCGGAACGAGCTGCAAGAACAAATTCATCATTTCCATATTGATAACTATGTTCCTCATGGCTGCAGGGTTGGTGGCTGTGTCATTCTTTTGGCCCCAACTCATGCCAAAGCCAGGATGAGCATGTACCCTGTCACTTCCAAGCCGTGGTATTGGAGGGGAAGTATATACAAGGGATATTGTTTTCTGTAATACTATTACTGCTGCTGATAAATGGGGTATCAGCAACAGAAGAAAGCATGCGTTTATATTGCGCCGTTTCTGGCAGTATTGAATTGGAAAAAATCTCCTTTTGGAGAACACATGCAAAACTGGGGGATGAGGGATGCATTAACCAGGGAATGCTGCTGGCTTTGGCACATGTGTACCAGCCACATCATGAGTTTGTAGAATTAGCTCCTGTAAAAGTATAATGTCCCGCAAAAATGTACTGCGATCAAACGCTTGTCGACTTGAATAGTCTCCTTTATTCGGTACTAGTATAGGCTTTATTTTATTGTTTGTTCCAACCTCATCAACGAGCGATGACAATCATCGCCACGATTGAGAAGCTGTGGTTCCCACTCCAGGAGGATATAGAGCGTTGCTACTACTGCTTTGAATTTGAAACCATGGGTAACGAGGCGTCGGCACCAAACCATGCGGTGGGAACAACAACGAGGCCCACAGCCTCGTCTCATCCAAGAGCTCATGAGATTTCCAGTCTCATTAACTTTGCTCAATCCAATTTTGAAGAACACCCAACGGATGCCTTATCAGCTTTGATGCAAGCCATGACATTGAATAGTGGCCAGGCCAAGGCCGATCAAGCCATGGATCGGATTCGGAATGAATTGGGACCGGATATTGCCGGACATGTCATGGATCGACATGGCCGAATGCAACGTGCCGCTCAAATCGTACAAGAGTTGTTGGAAGACGAATCGACACTGTTGTATCAACGTGGGAAACAACATATCTTACAACAAGCAATGGAAGATGGAAGTTCACTGGTCTGTATCAAATGTAATGGTATGATTCCTGTTGCAAGGTGGCAACAGCATGCCAACGTTTGGTGCGAATTTGCAGGAAACACCACCAATATGGCGGCGGCGGCAGCAGAAGATAGCGGAGAACATGACAACGATGATGTGATGATGACCACATGGTGATGTCGATGAGTACATTGATTTTTGGAAACATGGCTTAATTTTTAGTTGACATGATATTGTGGTTGATGGAGAGAATCAATGGAGGTTGACTTTTTCGAATGTATGGCTGACATTTGGGTCTAGGCCTGTTTTTCATTCTGTCCACATATTCCTGTGCAATTATTGCCCATCTTGAAGCGACGACAGTCAAGATTGGACACCGATGATGTGTGGGGGACATATTGTGTGACTTTGGCATGCCTGTTTTGAAACTACTTTTTGAGGAAGAACAACAGAGAGACACGACGATCAATTATCAAATTTTTTTGCATACTAGTAGGCAAGGACAACTTGAATTGGACAAATAGCTCAGAGTATACCTGGCTTAGGGTTTTGTTTGTATGTTTATTACCTGAAAGCTCAGACTTCCGTTACTGACTCTATTGTGGACTGGGACGATTTCATTCAAAAGGTACAGACGTAGTTGTCACATCTCCAACCTTCGACAGCCACAACGAACACGACCGAAAACGCATGAAAATACGAACAAGAAACAAAAACAAAACAGAACACAACCTTGTTGGAATCATTAATAAAAACAAGAAAAATCATGTCAGGTGGTGAAGAATGGTGTACAATCGAGAGTGATCCTGGTGTCTTTACGGAGCTCTTAGGGACATTAGGTTGTGATACGGTCCAATTGGAAGAATTGTGGACATTGGATGATGAATCATTGGCAGCCCATGGTGAAATATTGGGATTGATTTTTTTGTTTCAGTGGCAAAGGGATCCAGCTAGTAGTACGCCGTCAGCCAAGACGAAGGCGTGTTTGGCCGAAGATCAAATTCCACAGGGCTTGTTCTTTGCCCATCAAGTGACGACCAATGCCTGTGCGACTCAGGCCATCCTATCGGTCGTATTGAATCAGGAGGATAATGAGGAGCTGGGACCGACCTTGAGCGAATTCAAAGAATTCACAGCCTCCTTTCCTCCATCATTGAAAGGTGTGGCTATTTCAGGGAGCGATCCCATTCGAAAAGCTCACAATGCCTTCGGTAGACAGGATGCATTTTTGAATGATGGCAAGTACATTTCCGCTTCGAGGGGGTCCGACGATGTTTTCCATTTTGTCGCCTACATTCCAAAGGGAAATACTGTCTATGAATTGGATGGTCTACAGGAAGGGCCTGTAGTAGTGGGAGAATACAGCGACGAGGAGCCTTGGCTATCGGTTGCAAGGACAGCCATTCAAGAACGAATGACGGGGGATGCCATCAAGTTCAATTTGATGGCGGTCGTGAAAGACAAGAGGATTGCATTGAAGGCGGCGTTGGAACAGAACCCAAGCGATGAGACGGCAATGCTACAATTACAAATGGAAGAACAAAAGCGTGCTCAATGGACATTGGAAAATCAAAGGCGTCGGCACAACTATGTTCCACTGTGCGTCGCAATGCTCAAAGAATTGGCAAGATCTGGAAAGCTACCGGAACTAGTAGAATCGGCAAAAGAACGAAAGGCTAAAAAGCAAAAGAAATATTGAACAATACAAGGGACAACAGTTGGTTATCACTACAATTTCCTTTGGAACTCAAAATGATGAATTATCCGTGATTGTTATCTAATTTCATTGAAAGTATAAACGGATTGTTCCTCTGCGAGTCTATTATCCGCGTTTTAAGAGTTCTAGAATACAAAAAAGGTTGCTTCAGGTGTAGAGGATTAATAGCACCTCACAAAAGAGAACGCTAATTTGAAGGGAGTGTTCGTTTTGACTACTCGGACTAGTAACTTTCTGCAGATCGATGCGCATCACATGTCAAATGTCCAACGCGTGTCAACACATCAAACCTTGTTGGCATCGGTGCCAAAATGAGACACTGCTGAGGTGGCCGATCAGGAAAAACATCGAATAGTATCCCCTTCCGGATTTCACACACAATAAAGAGAAAATAACATGATCAAGATATGAGGAATAGCAGCAGAATACAGAACTTTCAGAAACTGCTGATATTGCTGTGCTGTTGCTGTCAAGGCCACTCGTTCTCCATTCATCCAAGAATTCTGCCACCGCCATGTACTCCTCGTCGTCTCAATACTCGCCCACAACCGCCACCGCCAAGAAAAGATTGGACAATACAAAGACAAATTTCACAACAATCTGGAATTTCCATGATCCCACCAGATGCAGCGTTCAGTTTTGCGAGTAGTAGTATTGTAACATCAGTATCGGATGTTGCAGCTATTGATGCTTTGGGGAGAGACATTTTTACATTTCTGTTGGTCAGTGTCGCTGTTGTACCGCTATCGAAATCAATCAAAGTGAGCCCCGTGTTGGGACTATTGGCCATGGGATGTTTGCTCGGGCCCTATGGTCTGAAAATGTTTTCCAACAACGAAGCCGACATCCAGTTGGGTGACTTTGGGATCCTATTTTTACTATTCAACGAAGGCCTGTCCTTGAGCCCAGAACGAATACGAGAACTGGGTCGGTTCACAGGACTGGGAGTCTTTCAGCTACTGATTAGCATTGGAATGATCTTCACTTTGTCCTTTTGGGGAGGACCGGTGGTGATTAAGTACAGTCAGGAGATTGGACTTCCAATCGATGTTGTTTTGCTTCGACCAGTCTTCGATAACCCGGTACAGACATTTTGCATTGCTGCAGCTGGGGCATTGTCTTCGTCTGCCTTTGTCCTACCGATAATAAAAGCAAAAAATTGGGAACGGAGGCCCGAGGGGGTGTCGGGATTGTCAATACTGCTGTTGCAGGATTTGGCTGTTGCTCCGCTGCTTGTCATCTTGCCATTGCTGGCTGGATCAGGACCTAGCTCTTCGGTAGAACTAGGAGTGCTGGTGGCAAAAGCCACTTTTGGTTTTGGTGCTGTGCTAGTGGCTGGGAGCTACCTACTGAGTTTTGTGTTTGACTTTGTAGCCGCCGCAAGGTCAACAGAGACATTTGTTGCAGCTACCCTTCTGGTAGCCGTTGGAATGGGTCAAGCTGCTGACCTGTTGGGCCTTTCACCAAGCACCGGCGCGTTTGCTGCTGGTGTATTGTTGGCTGGAAGTCGATATCGTGCACAAATCCAAGCGGATATTAAACCATTTGAAGGCATCCTTCTTGGTATCTTTTTCATTACGGCTGGTGCAGATCTGGATCCTTCTACCGTCATTCGCGAGTGGCCAACGCTGTTGTCTGGAATATTACCATTCCTTGCTCTCAAAGCTGGGATTATTTTCGCTTCTGGACCCGCACTGGGGTTGACAAGGGGGCAAGCTGCCCGTGTCGCCTTCACTCTGGCTGGAGGGGGCGAATTTGCCCTAGTCGTATTTCAATTGGCTGAAGATTTGGGGGTTTTGCCAACTCAATTGGCCAAGCTCTTGACTGCCTCTGTGATTATTTCAATGGCCTTGACGCCCCTGCTCGGCGAAGTTGGTAGCTATGCTGGCAACAAACTTGAGTCCATGTTTGATGAAGTTAGAGATGCTGGTTTGACACCATCGCAAGAGGCTGCACTGTTTGAACAGATTGATGTTGACAGTTCCGGTACAATTGAACTCGATGAGCTTCGTAATGCGTTGCTCAAACTAGGTTTTCCCTATGTCTCCATTGCGGAAGTGTTCACCAGCTTTGACTCGGATGGCGATGGAGTTATTGATCGAGAGGAATGGAAAACTGGCATCGAGAGTGGCCTCTTGTCAAATGCGCTTGATGTGAACTTGAAAGATACATTAACAACAACTGACATACGTTTTGCAAACGATGCACTGATCATCTGTGGATTTGGAGAAGTGGGAAAATCTCTTTTTTCACTGCTGAAAGCATCAGGAGGCAGCGGTGCAGCAGATGGGGAGATAGTGTGCTTTGATTGGAATCCATCGCGAGTAACTTCCGCTGTACTTGCAGGAGATCCTGTTGTTTTCGGAGATGGAGCACAATGGGATCTTCTGAAGGCAGCTGGTGTTACCGAGCCTCGAGCTGTTGTAGTCACTCTGACGAACAGCGAAAGAAGAATCGGGGCCGTAGCGAGATTGCGGTCATTTCTACCTGAGGGCACTCCGATATATGTCTATGGTGGTACCAGTCAGAGTGGACAAGAGTTGCTAGATGCAGGTGCAACAGAAGTTATTTGTGACAACATTGAGACAATTCTTCGTTTTGCTTCACTAGTGGGAGTTTGCAAATCAATGCAAGACATTAATCGTCTCCGAGACATGGCTGTCCAGAATACCCATCTGAGTCTGCACAGCTCCTTGGACGACATGGCGATCCCTGGTTTGTCTGAAGATGCCATCATCGATTTAACGGAAGAGCTTGGTTGTGTCAGCCAAGACATAAAGGACTCGTGGTCTGTTTTCGAAGGTGCGTCCCTCGGACGAAACACCGCTTCAATTCCAGAGCTGAAAGAAATGCTTATGAGGCAAGCTAGCAACGGGCCTAGTGACATCGACGCTGCCGCCAAGTGCGTGGCACTTGACACCCATGCTGAGGCGTTAGAGGTAACTTTTGTGGAATTTCTTCGAGCCACTTATTCATAGATCGGGGTCGCAAAAAAGGCAGAAGTCGATCTAGTGAAGATAGCATACCTTCCACCCTAGTCGACTAGTATAGCCTAGTAGCTAGAGATGCGCTGGACTGCCCTTCTTGGGCCACCCCGCAGCGTTCAGAAAATGTCGATTTCTCCGATTCAGAATTATTCCAGTGAGTCAAAAAGCAGAAGAAAAAGAAGGATTGACTCATTCATTTCATCTGCTTATTAGGCCACTGAGCAAACGCAGGCTTGAAGAGACACAAGAGGAGAGAGACTATGAGGGTAAGGACATTAAAAATCTGTCACGATGAAAGTCGCTGGTCTCGCCAGAACTTTCAGCAAGGAATTTGAAACCCAAACGCCAGATCCCACCAAATGTCTCGATTTGTTGAATGAAATGGGCAAGGGCATTTCAACCATAGACGCTTCTTCAGTCGAAAAATCAAATGTCAACAAGGTTCTTTCCCAATCCGTGAGATACATCTGGAGATGCAAGAGAAACAAGGATCAATCCGACGAGTGGGAAAGTGTGCTTACAATGGTGAACAAAATGCTCGACAACTGCAAGACGCTATCCGAGAAGAAACCTAGGGAGGCTTCGAATCAGTCAAATTCTTCAAAGCCTGGCGAGCCTACATCAGTTGCAGAATACAGGACGCGATTGGTGTCACAAAAGAAAGAAATATACAAGGACCCGCCAGTACTTCCTCCGACCAATATCAAGGTAGAATCCTCGTTTTGTCCACTTCCCAAACGAAACAATGACACTGGAGAGTTGTCGTTTGCGGCAAACGACTCTGATGTTAAGAAGTTGTTGAAAGACTTCCATCCAAATCGGACTCCAGAAGAAGTGTTGAGGGCTGGAAGTTTTGGAGGGACTTACTTCCGTCCAATCAACTCGGCAGTCACGAATATTCAGTACAAGGCGATGGATGTCCTCAGAGACACCATCGAAAAGGACTGGATCAGAGGGCTACCATTAAGTCAAGTCACATCCAAAACATATCGGAAAAGCGTGAACAAATATGGGGCGAAATGCGGTGGATCCCTCGGAATGTGGGAGTCCAGTGGTTGGATCACATATGTGGATCCCTACGGATGGTTTCAATGGTACTGTCGATTTTATCGCGGTCGTCGTTGTGAAGACGATGCGAGGCAAATATCTCGGTGGCTAAAAAGTGCTGGGCCGAAAGGGCGCTTTCGTTCTCAATTGTGCAACAAGATTCTTTCCGCCGACTCGAGCCATGATGATAAATCTATCAGCCCAGTCATTCGTCAAACTCTTTTGCATTGGGGACTGGAGATTACCCCTCAAGTTCTTGCAAAACATGCAAAAAGAGTTGGGCGGTAAGCACTCTATTTTTCTAAGCGTGGTCTTGTTCGTCTTCATTCGGTATTCGATAGAACGTCAGCCCAACCTCGATACCAAATATATATTTACAAACTAAATTGAACAGTCCGCCATACTTCATAAGTGACACTAGAACGGGAACATTAATTACCCTTCTTTTCCTTGGCCTCTTCTTCCTTTGCTTCTGCTTCCTTGGCCTCTTCTTCCTTGGCTTCTGCTTCCTTAGCCTCTGCCTCCTTAGCCTCTGCTTCCCTGGCCTCCTTCTCCTTGGCTTCTGCCTCGTTCGCCTTCTCTATGGCTTCCAAAGGAGAATCGTCAATGGACTCCATCAGCTCTATATGATGAAGAAGGCCTTTAACAGTGGAAGTTCCAACAATTATTCGAGACAGCGCTTTGTCGGCGAGCAACTGTCTTAGAGCATATTCGTGAAGAGTCATGCTTTGGGGGATATCAGGATAAGTCACTGTACTTCCATCTTCGCCTTCTTTTAATACTTCTCTGGTCTTCTTTGCTATGGAATAACGAACAGCCACAGCATATGCTGCAAAATACGCGCTTAAAACTTCGTTGGTCCTCTCATCCATCGCTTCAAAGGTATCATACAACAAAGGAATGATCCTTGAATAGAGGTCTTCTTCGTGAGCGGCAAAGGACCTAATCTTTTCCAGATCCGAGTCCAAGTCATGAATCATGCTCTGGACTAACTTGCAGCCATCCAAAGTCTCTCGCTCGTCTGTGGTCAACTCGCGTTCTTGCTTCGCCTCGAGCAATTCTTCTGCATCAAAATGAGACATGGCAGTCTGCAGGGCAATTTGGTATATTTTTGGAGCTGCAGTCATTTCATTGGTGAACTGGACATCTTTATCACCGTCAGGTGTCGACAAAGCGACAGGGCCCAGTGGATTCTCGTGCAAGCTTGGAAGATCATAATCCACTAGTCTAAAGGGGTGGCCATCCCCAGTACCCAAGTCAGGATAGCACGTCAACGGACGAATTGCCATCACATCCACAGCTGGTACCGCAGAGTGAATTTTTCGTGCCATTTCCCATCCATGCGTCTCTAGCAAGTTGACTGGCAGTTGAACAGTGGAAAATTTATCGTAGGTTTTCGCAGCATCAATGACGAGATCTGCACTTAGATGCATGGGATGCTTTTGTTTCGCTGGAATTCCCAAGCCATTGCTGACCACTCCAAACGAGAGATCCGAGGCTGACGATGTATATTCTTGCATCGCTTCCAGAGCAGGCGTCCACCGTTGATGAATGTATTCTAATCTGTCTTCGAGAGATGCCTTCGGGTCATCCTGCAAAAGTTTCGTAACTTGAACCTCGGGATTCTGAATGAGGAAAACCAAGTTGACATGATCTCTCAATTCCATCAGCGGCGACTTCTTCATTGCTTCCAATAAATATCCCTTTGATACGTTATGAAGTACCGATTCCGGTTCTGCTTCCGTCTCTAGATCCAAATCTTCTGATTTCTCTTCACTTGCCAAAACGTCTCCCGAGAGCCTAGATGCTTCCTTCCCAACACCTCGATATCCAAGTCGAGTAGTAATTGTTACCTTGCTTTTCAGTATGCCCGGAGATCGTTCTAAAGCAGCTTGGATAGCACCTGCCATAGCAATATCACCACCCTCTTGACCAGAAACTTCAAGAAGCGAGACATTCTTGGAAAGTGCTGTATGGATCAATTCGGAATAGGACGATGGATCGAACTTCTTCCAACTATGCCCACCTAACCCATACCGAGACAGAGACGACATGCGCCGGGTTCCAAAAGCATGGGCCATGCGATTTGTTGCGTTCTGATTTATTACTGACCTTATCATTTTGTTATACTATGATGTGTGAACAAGTAAAACTCAAGTGGGTCCCCACGATGTGGGAAAGGCACAGGCAGCAATAATAGATTGCGATGGGACAAATAGTAGTGTGTTGCTTGAGCGCGTCATTTGATCAGATCCCAAATTGTACAGTATTGCGTTCTACCACGACTTGGTACTACATGGTTCGTCGAGTAGCTTTTCCACGTCAGCGACAATGTAGACGAAGTAGTACTAGTGGAACCGAAATATCTTTGGAATATCCATTCCTTGCGCTCATACCGCGCTCCCATTTTGTAGCCACATCAAATAACAAGCATTCCTGGCTGGATCCATAAATCTGTTGGAGTCATCGGCGTGAGTGACCGTCCACCTTTCACTTTGATTACTAGTAGTGGATCGACGATCCTGTGATTCCACAGTTCACACACCAAAGAGTGAAACATTCAACCATGAGTAGTACCAACCAGCAAGAAAAGAAGGTAC
>JAAMXS010001487.1:0-17302 GCA_019693525.1 Cylindrotheca fusiformis | reverse complement strand
GAAGTGGTCTAAAAACTCATTTCCACTGGAACCCATTGATGAATGATTATATATTATCCAACTGGATCGGCGTAGCACGGCTATACGCAACAGTTGCAACATTGTTGTTCTTGAGGATACGATGCAGGGCTCATAATTCCTTTCGAGACTTCTTGGTAGAATACAACGTGTGGGTATAGGAAAAATCCAGTCATAACCGCTCCCCCTACATCAAGGAAAACAACAGCCCGTATGAAGTCTGCAAAGTACCACAAGGCAGCAACGATGATGAAGACTTTGTGAAATTTGTACGCCCCATAGATTCCACACGCATTGCAAATCATGCCAACCACTACAACCCCAATTGAAATCCCAACTGCAGTCCCGTCAATTTCATCAAAAGCAGCCTGAACTTGATCGTCATCAAATTGAGAAGTATAAAGATTGTTAGCGAGCATCGACATAGAAAAAACAGCAAGGGCTGCAAAGGACAAGCTAATGATGTTCACGACGATCACCGCTCGCCTTGTATCGCAACAACATCCACAGCAAGTGTGACTTTTTGGTGGAATTCTCTCATGTTGAACGTATTCGTTTCCCTGGGCTACAGCCAAGCCTTGGTCTTGCTTTTCAAGGGAAGGATCGACAGCACTGGCCTCGTTATTGCTGCTCATTGTGTGTATTGTATTCCGGCAGAAGGGCGTATCATATATGTGATTTATGGATCGAGGAAGATGGTGGTCAGAAAACGATGCACCGTAGTCACCTCTTGGCTTGCTGAATTTGGCGATCTTCTTGGATGGTTACATGCAGATCAACTCAGCTCAACGCAGTTCAACGGATATTTGACTGATTTTACTTGTTGCTAAACTTTTCGATACATGCAGATCACGAAAAAACAACGGATGGAAATACGTTGTATTTGGTTTTACACACTACAGTATTGGCTAAACTTTTTGAAACTGCAAGTACATACTGCTCGCTGTCCAGTTGGTGGCCGTAGACGTATGATTGCCAGACGATCTTGGAGATTTGTATCTTTGGGTTTGCTTGCTCTGACCTCTGACCTGGCAAAGAATGCGTCTTATTGGGCGTGTTCGACACACGACAAGGAGCTTCGGTCGCAGCAATCAATGTCACAACAAGCAAATGAAGAATCTCTGTATTGACCATGTCTTGTGTTAGAAATTTTTTTGCCGTTGTCGTTCTGGCTACTGGCTTCATGCTAACCCAAGGATTTGTTTCACACCAGAATGCTGCAAAACAAACCATTGGCAGCTCTTTGAACGTCTTTGATAAAATTGGAGAGTTTTTTGAAGAACTTGACGCATTTGTAGACGATGCAACGAGTAGGAGGCTAGGTGCCGGTGCGTCTTTTTATGGGAAACGAAAAAGTAACTTTTATGGAAAAAACGATAAAGGACGCAAGAGGGATCGTAGCATGGCTGATCCTACCGGTAAGTTTTGCCATCCCGAGTTGAATTTGATTTGATCATGACATCTTGCGATTCTTAATCCGCTCACAATGTCTCAATAAAAACAAAAAATCACGAAACTGTAGAGGACTACAAAGGACCCACCTCAAGTGGTTATTTCAAATGGATGCCAGATGAAACTGGTCAACTCCAGCCCGTCAGCAGAATGAAGGCGAAGAATCTCTCCAAAAACCTGAACTGGGAACAAGAGTACTCCGAGCAAGACAACAAGAATTAATTTTTTGAGATGAGTTGTTTTGACTTTCGAAATGGTAAAATAGAGATCGCGGCATGGCCCGCAGACAGCTACCTTGCGTTAATGAATGAAACGGAGCTCATATTTCGCTAGATAACAGTCTATCTTAATAATAATGTATAATTCTTCCTTCATCGTGTAGCCATTTGTGAATGCTCTATCGAATAGCCCGTTTCAATTCGAACAATGCAACACTTCCATCTTCAGCTCCGGTGCAGCAGACACATTTTCCAGAGCCATCCGCTGCGTTTCCAACGAAAGACATATCAACGGTACTCAAGCCTGGTGACGATTTGTTATTGACAGCAGGCCAAAGTGACAAATCGGTCGTAAACTGCGCCCCATCACGAGTTGGTATCAATCGAAGACCACCGTCGGAACAGCCAACCAGGAGAATATTTTCGGAATAAGCTAGACATTGCACCGCAACGCCGACAGACGCTGCGCTGACTTTGCGTATTGCACCGCCAGAAAGAGTGAACGAAGCAACCTTGCCCGTAGCGAATCCCGTAAATAGGTGCAGGCGCCCTCCCATTGTAGACCATTTCACAACTGCGCAGGGACCAGATCCACGTTTTGCTTGTTCCTTGTGTATGACAACTTTGACTCCATCGCTGTGAAGATTCCACACGCAAAAGCTTCCATCAGCACATCCTGCACCGATCACAACCCCGCCATCATTCGGAATATTTGCAGCCGCAACGCAAACAATCGAAGAGTCGGCATCAAAGAGTTCCGCCAATGGTTCACGATCAATTGATACAGTCTCACCGTTCGCCACAGTGACAGACCATACCTTAACCGTAGCATCCCAGCTACCGCTGACCATAATATGGGTGGATTGTTCCCTCCAAAGTTTCGATTCGGCAACCAGGGGAGGTCGAATCGTCAAATCCAATCCAGTTACAGCATCACGATGCGAGTAGACAGATGCAACAGCGCAGCCGCTGGTGATTCCATAGGCAAATACAACGTCATCGTGTCCGCCAGCAAAGGCAATCTTTCCACCATGCCCATCACTGGCCAAAACCAAGCACGCGAGCGCGTCTCGCGATGTGTGTGATCGAAACTCGGTCAGCTTGGTCTGACTTGAGGAATTCGCTTGCCCCCGTGCCATGGTGATGTATGAAAATCTGCTGAGAGTGCTGGTAATCCCTTGTGATATAGAAGCATCTTCTGTCTCGTTGAGTCCCAATGTAACGTTATGAATCTTTAGCCCACCATCGAGTGATGTAGTCGCAAGAATAGGCGCCTTTCCTGAAACAAAAGCACATCCGCTGATCGAATCGGCGTGTATCCGCGATTTCTCAATGAATTTGATGTCCCATTCCGTGGCAGCCGCTGCTCTGGCATTTGCATGATCTGCTTCCGTTGGAGACGTAGGCACACTATAGGAAGAGGCATGTGATAATGCTGGTTGAACTTCTCCCCCGAAACCAACTCCCGTCCGATCCGACAAATCGCCAGTACCACTCAATGGTATTCCGGGACGATCGCTTCGGTTGCGACCTGTATGTGAAGGAGAAGGACCACCGGCAAACAACTCGTTGAAAGGGTGATGCTGGTCTCGAGCCTCCGATTCAAAGTCGCTCGAGGTACTTGTTGGCACCATACTGTCAAAGTCTGTCTCTTGCTCTGGCTGATCCAAAAAGTTGGCAGGAGGCGTCTCTAGCAATTCCCACGCCCCTTCTCCTTTACCTAGTTCGGTTCCACTAAAAGAGGTTCTTCCAATATCTGGCTTAATAAATGAGTCATCCACGGTTTCATGCTTCAATGGGTGTGGTCCAATAAAAAGCTGGTCGGGTACAATTCCGAATTCTGTGGCTTGTAGTTCAGCCTGAAATCTTTCTTCAGCTGTAGCCAAAGCAGCCAAATCAGCAGGCCCCATATACGACGACCTGTGAAAGACATTCGCGACCTCAATGGCAGCCTCTCCTCTTGACAGGCTTCCAAAAATCAAATCAATCCATCGCGGCAACATTCGTGTGCAAATATCGGATTCCAACGCCCTCGAATTCTTCCGTAGGAAATCTCGCGGTGACTTGGCCCACGGGGGGAGCGTCACATCATTGACGCGATCTCCATTTTGAGTAGCTCCGAGTTGGAGCCCTCTTGCATTGATTAGAAAGTCATAGTCATTCCTTGGATTGTAAAATTCAGGAATGAGTTCCTTGACGTCCGCGTGATTGGATAGGACACAGCTGAAGCATTGATCAATGCTATGAAACATGCGATCAGGGGAATCAAATTTTCCTGCAAGTTGAAAAGAATTCCAAAGACGGTTGCGTTAGTTTGGCAGAATTCCCACAACCAGGCAGGAATGGAGGTACGTACCATTTTGCAAGCATAGCATTTGTTCGGGCATACTTCGAATCAAATAATACAAGACATATCCTGCAGCGGAATAATGCGTTCCATACAAGAATGGATCTCCCATGTCTTGCATAGAATCGTATCGTTGTTGAAAGTATTGCAAACGCTCCTCATTCAACGCACCCACAGGCTTGGTCAAATCACGAAAGGTAGATTTCTTGGTCAAATCCAATTTTTTTGATTTGTAGTCGGCAATCACCCAAGGGAAGACTGGGTACCGTGACAAATCTTGGAAGCTTCTTCCTGCCGCCGAGTTGACAAGCAGCAAATATTCAAAATTGGAAATAATTTTCTTTTGCCAGTCTTGAGAGGCCTGCACCAAAAAGTCTCGGTCGGTATGGCACGGAACGTTATCCGGCAACAACCTCAACACTTGTTCTCGTTCGTGTGTCCTTTCCAACGCCAACAGCGTGCTAGTACCATCCTTCCAGTAGATTTCAATCGCAGAATCCTTCAATCCGTCGTATCGCCTGGCAAACGCCACAATGTCGTGAGGATGCCAAGTCATGGCATAATTGGTTTCTCCTTCCAACACTCCGGATGCTGGTTGAAAGTAAATTCGTTCTCGTGTAATAACCAAACAACCGCGTTGCTGCTGCAGCGGCGTGAGAAGGGAGCATCGAAGATTGGATGTGAGAGGTCGTTCTCGTACATCGAATAGGTTGTTGGGATCAAATGGTCGATAGAGCATAGGTTTGAGCAATTCTTCCAATTCAGGAGATGTAGCATGTCCTGGTTTGTAATTCTCCAGAATGGCAAACAGTTGATGGCACAATTTGACACATGGCGTTGGAGAAGAATGCAAAAAGGTGATTCGAAAGCTAGTGGCACAGTTGACACTTTCTGAGGGCCCAATGCTATTGTTGGTCTTCATAATGAAATGTTTGGAGGCCACATACTCAATGCACATAGGATCAAAATCTCCAGTAGATGTTTTCAGGTTGCTTGGGTATTCCTTTGGGGGCGAGTCCATCTTGGCAAAGGGAGATCGAACAATGGACCGCGACGGATCTGTTGGTTCAAACACCATGGATTTGCTGCACAAATGAAGACGACCTTCAATTTTGGTCATGTGGGCACTTGGATACGATTCCTTGTCATACTTTTTCTTCTTGGATTTGCTTTTACTCTTTCGAGGGGAGTTGGGCAGAGACTTTCCCTGCGCCCAAGTCGTTTGGTGTGGCTTCTTATTTCTTGGACTGGAAGCACTAAACACAGAACTGTTGGATGACAGAGGTGAAGAGTAGGCAATAACTGCCCAATCTTGAATGTGTTGTTCTCCATGTTCCAGTATCAGTGTGGAGAACCGGCCGCGATCCCTTGGAGCGGACGAGGTGGACACCCCCTGCTTTGGAGGATACAGGGCTTGCGCAGCATCCTTGACAGAATAGCTCTTGCCGCTGCCTACGGGATTGCCCGGCGATCCAGCGTTGAACCACGAGACTGTCATATTTCAGACTGTAGACGAGCTATACGCGATGGACGAGTTCCCAAAAGCAAGACAAGCAGGGAGATAGGGGAAGCCTTGGAATCTCTACCAGATCCGCAAACGTGGTGACAAATTAGAACAAGAATATAAGAGCACAGTATGCAAGGAGACAATTTTTCTGGAACAATTCGCTGCGGAGGAGGATGCGTGTCCCATGTGTCGTCCTTCCACTTACTGCTTGGTACAATAGATAACGGTCTGTCAAATCATTGCATCAATTGAACGAATCTAGAAGAATGATTCGTCTGACTCGAAAGCAGGACGCAACCTGAATCGTGATCAAAAGGAATGTCACCAATTCTGAGGGACGACTTATCACTCCTTTCGACCCACTTGCCTGTTGCAACGTGCGTTCCTCTCGAAAGCGTTCTGTCTTGTTGGCAAAGTCATGTTTTCCATGCACAGGGCTGTGTTGGCAAAGAGGCTGTCGTCGATGGCCGTGACCCAGAAATGTCCTCGCAGTCGGATCATGGCACATTCCACCCAAGCACATCGTGCTTTGAGACCTTCTCCGTCTCCGATTCCTCCCTACATGTGGGCCTTAGCGGCTACTCCAGTGCTGGGAGGAGTGTACCTCTACTTCAAATATCTGGAGGAAGTTCCGTTGACGAAACGAAAACGATGGATTGCCACCTCTGCGGAATGGGAACAGCAATTGGGAAACCAAGAATACCAGAATCTGAAACGTCAATTTCGAGGCAAAACACTGCCCAAGGACCATCGTGCATCCACAACTGTCCACCGAGTTGGAATGCGGATCGCCAAAGCGGCAGAGGATTTTTCCAAACAATACGAATTGGGAATTCCTCTGGACAATCCTACCTTCACAGTGGTTCGGTCGGAACAAGCCAATGCCTTTGTGCTGCCAGGCAATCATATTTTTGTCATGACGGGGCTCTTCCAGTTTGCGCAAACAGAAGATGAACTAGCAGCAGTTTTGGGACACGAAATGGCCCATACGCTGGCGCGACATGTGGGAGAAAAGATCTCCGGAAACGCTGCCGTCCAGCTCGTGGCACGCCTGTCGTTATTGTTCGATCCCTCGGGAACAATGTTCTCGATCATTCTTCCCACGGCTGGGTTATTACGAGATTTACCGCATTCGAGGACTCAAGAGTCAGAAGCGGATAGGATCGGAATGCACCTGGCAAGTTCGGCATGTTACGATCCTCAAGCTGCCCAAAGAGTCTTTCAGCGAATGAAGGATATGGATAAATCCTCAGCTGCTCCACCAGAGTTTCTCTCCACACACCCCTCTCATGAATCAAGGATTCAACACATGGAAGAGTGGTTGCCAGAAACAAGAGCTATCTTTCGCCGGGAGGAAGGATATGCTTGTAGGAAGATGAGAAACGAAATGGCGACGGCACGAATGATCGCCGAACAACGCCATAGGGATCGCGAGGCACGTTTGCGACCCCAATAACACAATAATAAGTCGTGATTTTAGCACTCGTTGGCTTCCACTTCCCATTTACAACTTTCCTCATTCGCACTGAAAAGCCCCAATGCCATTGGATGCAATTCTACATAATATACTTCCCAGCCATAATAGTCGTTCTGGGCATCGAACTCTGAGAATCTCTAAACTGAAGTCGTAAGCCTAGCATCGCAAAAGACCAATCTCTATATATCGCACACTTGACAGTTTTAGAAGGGATGACAACAAACTTTTTTTTACTATGCACCGACGATTAATAATGATTGCGAGCGACTCCAATGCGTCACAAAGCCAAGCCGATGCTTGGTGATTGCAATGCAGCTTGAAAGTACACAAAGAGATGCCGGCCCATTCAAAATCTAATCATCTAATCATAACCTTATGACTTATTGTTTGGCTGACCCTCCATATCTTCCTTAAAGCTCTTCAGTAGCTTCACTCACTGTTTCCTTTGCTGAAGCCGCTGCTTCCTCTGCCGCGGCCTTTGCTTCCTCTGCCTTGGCAACTACTTCATCTTTTGCAGCAGCTGCTTTTTCTCCGGCAGCTTCTGCTTTTTCAGCGGCAGCTTCTTTCAAAGTAGGTTCCTTCTTGCCCATACTTCCAATCTTGTCTTCTACAGTGGCTTTCGCTTGGTTCACAGCATCCTTCATCTTGTCCAGCATGGTCTTTCCATCGGCAGCGACCGCACAAAGGGCGGCCAATACAAGAAAGGCGACGAAGAAGAGATTGCGTGTATTCATTGTTGCTGCTGTTGGAAGGAATTATGTGTCGGGCTTGGCAAATGGGAATGGTTGGAATGACCTCTTTGTGACTTGACATCTTCCGATCTACCGATGTGACGAGGTATGAATCTACTCATTGAAGAGATCCAACCGCTGGTAGTTTATGAACGCAGCGGGAGCTGTACCAGATGCGAACTCAATTCCCGCACAAGATAGAGAGCAAACGTGCGGGAGTGGGCAAATGCCACATGTAGGAAACTTCTTTACGTGTGATTGGCGTGTAAACCAATAGTACTTCATAAACGTACGAGGTTTGATTGTTGAGAAGACGAAAATCATTTAGTCGCGTTGGTCATTGAGCGACCAAGCCGAGCTGAAAACCACAAATAAACTTTATAGTGTATTTGAGAAGATTTGAGCTGGGTAATATCATAAACTATCCTCTCAACTGGATCATCAGTAGCTAGACTGCTGAAAGGGGCATGCACCCATATCATAGGATGATGAGAAATAAAAACAATACCTACCACCATCTTCTTTATCCAAAACGTGGTTATTTAACACTTCAAAGTGGTTGTAAGAGCTTGTGTTCATTTGTGACCTCCCAGCAATAATCCAGCAAAGTCATTCTCTTCTTCCTCGCTACGCTGGGGATGCTACCAGATATTGGATAGCTGCGAAAAGCTGCCTCGTATCACAGACGCATTTATCAACCATTTATCGAATCAAGAAAGCATATATCATTTTGCTGTCCTATTGAGATCTTTTAGCATTCGGACAGGCAACATGGAATCTAGGCCAGGCCAGGCAGCTTTGTTTCCATCTTCGTCTTCAGAATCCGTTTCTACTGGTTCTGCGCCCTCCCCACCCTTTTTGACCTTGCTTTCTCGCTTCCGTAGGGCTCCGGGTCCTGTCTTGGCGCCCTCTTCGGCCAACACTGCCTTGACGACAGGGTCTTCCAAAATCGGAGCAATGGAACGCCTTGCAATGCGTTGTACTTCAATTACTCTCCCATATAGACCAGGGTCATGACAGATTGGAAAAATAAAAGAGGGAGAACCAATGGCAGCTGGTGAACCAACATATGCCTTTCTCGCTCGACTCGTCTCCCAGAAGTCAACCCCTGAAACACCAACCCATTCCTCCTCTGGCACTTCCTCGTTGGTTCCTCCAGTTTCTTCCATGGTTGTATCACCAGTAGCTGCATCGATCTCATTCTTTATTTTTGGTTCTTTCAGAGGCTCATCCCAAAAATCGTCGACTACTCTTCTTCTCTTTTTGCTAGCAGCTTCCTCACTATCTGGATGAGGAGGCTTGGATGGGACAACGCGCGAAAAGGGAGGAGGCGGAAGAGGTTTTGGTCCGTCATTTAAGATAGCATGTGCGTCGACAGCTGCCTCTACCAGATTCCCAATATAGTTTGCGGTAAGCTCGGACAGCAACCGTACAGATTGAGGATCCACTTCTGCTGGTTCTCCGCTTCCGTGCATCACCATAGGCATGTCGCGAGATAGAGCTTGGACGATTTCTTCAAACGCTTCCTTTGACTTTTCTGATTTCGATTTTGCTGTGTCGCTCGGGCTCATCTTTCCTTGTTTCGTGTCTTGGTATTGAATGCCAGAATGGTTTGCTTCATGGAGTGCTTGGTTCAATATGGGCGGAGTGGGTTGTTTCTAGTCGGAAAGCATTGGGCAAAATTAGGGGTGGGAGAGCTTGGTGTAAACAAACCCCCAATGTGCCCACATAAAAGGGAATAGAATAATTTAGCCCGAATCAGAGTGGATAGATCGAATGGTACGAGGTATACTGTAGATGTCTTCTAGCTAAATAATTAGAGTGCACCATTGCAGTTCTGTGCTTGGGACATACGGCAGGTGTCGTATCAAAGGTTAGTGTCGTTATGCAAGCAATGCGGGACATCCCGGGTTCCCAATCTGCCTGACGTCAGGTGCCAGTGCTTGAAGTGAATGCAACTCTCATATTTTGAAAAGCAACAGTATTCCAAGACCTGCATCCCTCTAGCAAACGCCTCCTCCATTTCATCGAAGGATAAAACCTATCTACCACTTGCCTCTACAATTGTTCTGGGCAGAACATATATGAACAATGCCTCCTCTACCTCGAGACAATGAAGGACATCGAATGGGATTCTCTCCACAAAAAGAGTTCGAAGAAAATGAATACTTCCAACACCTTCAGACAAACAAAGATCATCAGCCCACTACGTTCCGAAGAGAATTCAAGATACGGACTCCGCTACTAACAACATCCTTACCTCTACTGGTGTTTATCGACATGCTTGCTGTAGCTCTGGTGGTGCCACTGCTATTTCAATACTACCGAATGGCAGGCATCACATCGGCCAGCCAAAGAGAGCTGCTCTCATCAGTATTTTCTTTTTCTCAAATCATTGGTGGACTTGTACTTGGAGCGTTATCCGATGCTAAAATTCTACGAAGACGGACGATATTGTTTCTGTCGTTTGGAGGATCCGCTGTGGCATACGCCCTGATTGCTTGGGGAGGATTCAACCTAATAGTATTCAGTCGTGTGCTAGTGGGATTGGTGAAACAAACAATGACTGTCACAACATCCATGTTGACCGAAGTTACAAATGAGAAAAATAGAGCAAAATATATGGGACGCTTGGAATCAAGCACGACAGCTGCCTGGATTATTGGGCCGTCGGTTGGTGCTATGTTGTTCAAGTACGGCGATGAGAAAGCTCCCTTGGTGTTCGCTTCGCTTTTGTTTGTGCTAAACATTGTCTTGGTGGCGCTGCTCTTACGCGACGACGACGAGGAGGACACAAGCATTGTCCATTCTGATCGTTTTGTCAACTGTAAGAAGGAAGCAGGACATGGCTTTCTTGCCAACTTGCAGACCTGTTTCCGATCCAAACGCCTTGGTGCCGTGGTTGCATCGATGCTGATATATTCATGGATTTCCAGAGCTACCTCCTATTCTGGCCTGGGAACTTATTATGAAGATATGTATGGCGTAGAACCACATGTTCGGGGATACATCCAATCGTATCAACGAATCTTGAGCTTTGCCATCCAATCGACACTGATTGGTCCATTGTTATCAAGAATTGGAGGTGAACGCCGCGCCATCTGTATTTCTGCGGTAGTGTTGGCATTGGGCACATTTTCCGAAATGCAACAATCGATATCACTCTTCATCTTAATCTCGTCGCCCGCAATATCAACTTCCCTGACGATGATGCAAGTCTCCCTCAGATCACTTTTGGCAACTGAATCTCCTCAAGAATCCATGTTTTCCATTCTTGCCGCACTCGATGTGCTGCAGAACGCTTCTGCTGTTACAGTGCCATTCTATCGTACCTTTCTCTTTGGCATATTGCATGATAACTCGGTAAATTCAACCATGGAAGGTGATCCGGATCCAATATCATGGGTCATATCTACAGGAGTTCACTGGATGGCGGCATGTGGTGCCATGACGTACTTGTTGTGGCCAAGAAGCTTGCATCCAGATGAAGGAAAGCGCATTAAGCAACTCTAGTAGAAGAGTTTCGTAGTATCTTCGAGAAGGAGTTATGCCTGTGGGAAATGAACGGTTCCTAAAGAGTGCAGACGACACTGTGCTACAAAACGGACGAAAGAATCTAATCTACAAGCAAACTGTCTATCTTTCCACCAAAGGCCAAAAGGCGGCGCCTCTACAGCGAGTATCATACTCTGAGACGAATCGCCCTAACTCCATTGTCATGGATACAATAATTGAATAGCAATTTGTTCCATGCATTTGCCCCGGTTTGTACTTGCTGCGACGTTGTCCGTTCACCCCAACCACGCCCTCCTGCTACTTCTGAAAACACTAGTCTTCCATGGGCCTCTCTAGAGTATCCACTTGTCAAAGGAACGACATCCACAATTCCATCTACGGCTTCGATACTTCGTTCCCACGGAATCGAATGCAATTGGGTATCTCGCACGGCAGTTCGATGCGCTAGACCACCAGCACCTAGCCAACCGCTTTGATCCTTTTCAAAATCTTCGTCTGTTTGGTTGAGCAGTGCTTGATCCAGTTCATGAGAACATCGAATCAGGATTCCAATTTCATCATTATTGATTCGGGTACAGAGTGCACAAATGCTGTCAACGAATTGATAGATTAGTTTTTCTCCTAGAATTGTGGCAAGAGTGGAGACATCATCCAACAAAATCCAGGCTGGACCGTTGGTTGACGAGCTATCACAAATCTGAAGCCAAGTCTTGATTTGCACAAACACTTCTTTTAAGAAACCTTCTTCATTCCACCCCTGTTTGTCCTCCAGAGACCGTGTTGCAATTTCATCCGCTAAACATCGTATTCTCAAGTTCTTGCTATCCTCCGGGTTACGTAGATACATAGCAGCCGCATCGCATCCCATCTTTTTCAAACCAGTTGCCACTTGCCGATCCGTTACAGGTGTTCCTACCAACCATAAAACGTTGCACGATGTGGCCAAGGCTTGCCGTGCGAATGTATAGCAAAGGAACCGTCCATCCGTTTCCACAGAATCAGTAATCAATATTTTTCGAGCAACGGCTGGTGAACAGGGAAGCGCTTCTTCCAATGGAACAGTTGCATTCATGGTATTTACCGTTGTCAAGATTGGAATCTATCAGAATGCAGAGATGGAATGAGCTGCAGTGAATGAGATGATGTCTTTCATTTTTTGGGGGAGGGAAAAAAGCGCCTGGTCGTCGTCCATCTATGTTCTTCCATGTTTCCGTATCAACTCTACGGCACAATTCCGTGGCTCAGAAACCAAAGATTCTGAGAAGTTCTTCAAGATGCCGCCAAGAGAGCGAATGGTAACTACTACATCGACCCATTGCAACCAACAACAACAAAAGAGAGGTGCAAACCCAGGAAAACACTGATCTGTTCAGACGTCTTTCCTGATACAACAAACTCGAATTCATTTACAAGAAAAACAGCTTTTTCATTCTCCACTTCTACTTTCCAGAATGAGTGCCGTGTCAACCGCTCCCGAACCAATGGTGTCAAGTGGAGATGTCAAACTAAACGCCAAGTGGACCATGTGGTTTGATAATCCTCGACTAGCAGACCCCGACAAAGAATGGAAAGACAATTTGACAAATTGTGGATCGTTTGACACAATAGAGTCCTTCTGGAGGATTTTCAACAATCTCAAGCCTGCGTCGAACCTGGCGGTCAATTCGAACTATCACGTTTTCCGCGAAGGCGTCTGGCCAATGTGGGAAGACCCGCACAACCAGAATGGGGGCAAGTTTGTGTTGACGATTCCCAAGAAAGATTCCAAGAGTGGAAAATTCGACGAATGGTGGCTCTTTACTGTCTTGGCAATCATTGGGGAGACTCTAGACTTGGATGGAGATGAAGTATGTGGCGCTGTTGTTTCGGTCCGAAAGAATCAAGACCGCATTGCCTTGTGGCTCAAGAGTAGTAATAAGAACAGATGCTCCCTAGTTGGTGCAAGGTGGAAAAAATGCCTCGAAATGAATAGGACAATAATGCAATTCCAGGAGCACAAAGCAGGTTTGTCGAGTCTTCTTGAGTACGATGCTTCTTGACACGACAGTTTGACTAACCCCACTCTTTGTCTTTTCTCCAGCCGCGGCTAGTGGGCGCTCGTTTAGAAACGAAAGTACATTCGAAGTTTAGACAGCTATGTCTGATTACAGCAGAATGGTACGGAGACAGGATGGTTGCATTCGTCCACCAAGCAACAACAAAAAGTGAAAAATACCCCTTCATCTAGTCCCGATTGTTCGGCTAGCTGTGACGGCTTCTAGGTTGCGAAATCTTGAACAAGTCCATCCTTTCTCTTTCAACATGGCTGCTATCTGCTTGAAGAATCGAAGTAATTAGCGATGCAATTTAAATACTGGCATGTTTCTCCATTTTACTCCAACGAGGTTTGTTTCCCATAACGACAACCTGAACACGCCGGGTTTCATGCTACCTAGATATAAATGTAGATTCTTGCAAGCTTCACTAAACTGTCGTTGCCAGAAAAAAGGTAAATTAAGAGTGCTGGTTGCTGGTACTTGAAACTGCAGTTCGAGCACTGATACAAAGAGGATAAAGAGGAGATTGGATAAAAGAAAGAATGGCTTTATTTAATCATGAGAGCGAAGGTCCAATTGGCCAACTCAATAGCTTATTGGCGTTGAAAACGACGCGAGTCCGACACGAGACCGACACGAGTCCGACGCACTGACTGACTGACTCATCACATTTTCTGTAGGGCAAAACTCGACAACATATTGAAGATCTCGATCGTGTTCGTCATGCAACAAAGTGATTCGGCAGGACATGGAGACAGTGTGACAAACGTCTTACTAATAAAAGGAATCAAATACAGCCACAACAATTCTCCATCAAGCAAGATTCAAACAAATCCAAAGCATGTTTTTTCGAAAGCTTGTGTTTTGCATGATTGTTCTGCCAACGGCTCTCTGTTTCGTGCAATATTCAACCCGAATTCCTCGAAAGAGCATCTCCCCATTGCCGATGTCAACAGAGTCACGAAAAAGCAGTGGGAACAGGCGGAGGAAGAAGTCACTATCTGATCGCACCCAACAAGAAGCGATTGCACTAATACAGGATGTTATTCAAGCAGCAGTTGATGCTGGACCAAGGGCTGGACCTGTTCGAACATTTCAAGCTTACCGAGCATTTTCAGAAACTTTCAGAGAGTTCCTCCCTCTGCCCGGAAGAGAGGTTCCTACGTTTTCACCTCAAAAGGTCCTGAGGACTTTGTTTGAAAAATTGGGAGCTACGTACATCAAACTTGGCCAATTCATTGCTTCCAGTCCGACTCTGTTCCCCAAAGAATATGTACTTGAATTCCAAAAGTGTCTCGACAAAACGGATCCCATGGAGTGGTCTATTATCAAAGGAGTCATTGAAAAAGAGCTCGGGCCAATATCAAATTCGTTTGAGTTCGTGGATGCCACCCCAATTGCGTCTGCTTCAATCGCTCAGGTTCATGCTGCAAGATTGAAAAATGGAGATGATGTTGTAATCAAAGTACAGAAGCCAGGCATTGATGGTTCGTTGAAAGCTGATCTTGGATTTATTTACGTTACGTCACGCGTGCTGGAATTTTTGCAACCAGATTGGGAAAGGACATCGTTATCTGCAATTGCCGGAGACATTCGCTCGTCTATGCTCGAAGAATTGGACTTTGAGAAAGAAGCTCGAAACACTGAAGAGTTTCGACGATTCTTGGCCGAAAACAAACTTTTGAACAAGGCAACGGCCCCAAAGGTCTACCGTGACTTCACTACGAAGAAAGTTTTCACAATGGAGCGCCTGAATGGCATTAGTTTGCTTGACGAAGAGACGATCTCGAAGGTCATTAGCGATCCCACGATCGGACAAGAAGCCATTGCAAACGCTCTCAACATATGGACGGAAAGTGTAATGAGAATGCCATGGTTCCATGCCGACGTCCATGCTGGAAATTTACTACTCCTTGAAGACAATCGAATTGGATTCATTGATTTTGGAATCGTTGGACGAGTTAGCGACAAAACATTCCAAGCCGTCAATGAACTCAGCACAGCATTTTCGCTTGGGGATTTCAAGGGCATGGCAGAGGCATTGTGTAATATGGGTGCCGCTGACGAGAACGTTGATACCGACAAGTTCGGGCGCGATATAGAAATGGTCTTGCGACGAATTGCCACCGTCCAGCCTGATTTGACGGTTGCTGAGATGTCGAACGGTTCACTGGTAGGTGCAATCGACTTTGATGAGACAGAGATAACAAACTTGTTGCTGGAACTTGTTGACGTGACGGAAGACAACGGTCTCAAGCTCCCTCGAGAATTCGGCTTGTTGGTGAAACAAAGTTTATACTTTGATAGATACCTGAAAATTCTGGCGCCCGAAATGAATGTGGCGAGTGACATGCGATCAAAATTCTGGGGTATCGACGATAGCAAAGGAGAGGACGTCCAACCAACAAATGGAAGCAGTGGCGAGGAGAAGGAAGTTATTATCGACGTGTAGTGGAATCTATCATTTACGTTGAAACTCTACCAGGAATTGATAATAGTATTATAGACCTGATCTACAAGCCACCTCCAGCATGGCCTCCATCGAAATCTTCATCCGGTGAAATACTCACTGTAAGCCCCTGCCGTTGAAGACCTAAGCAGAACTGTTCGGCTTGCTTTTTCCAAGTCTTTGTCACAGTCGCCTTTCCAACTCCGTGCGTTTGCACACAAATTTCGAATGACGCCTTGCGATCTAATGTGCCCACAACTTTGCAAAGACTGCGAATGACGTAATTGAAAGTGTGGACTTCGTCGTTGTGAAGCACTACTCTCCACATTTCCTCCTTGTTCTTTTTTTGCTCTGCCTGAGATTCAACCTTGTCCTTTTCAATTGTGGTCACCCCTTTCTTGGTTGTCCGCGAACGTTCCTGATCGGACATGAACAGTCTTGTTGATGAAGTAGTAGCTAGCTGAGGTGTCGGTGGAACGACGGAAAATGCCAGAGAAAAGGAAACCCATCCTACCAAGAGGATAAGAATTTGAAAGACTCGAGACATGACCGAATAAATCTGTAGCTTTTAAAACGGTGGGGAAGATGGCGTTTTCGTAGGTGATATTGGTTGAAACTGCTGTTGTTGGTTTGGAGTGTGACACTGACGAGAGCCATTTCTTCGTTTGGAACAGAGTAGAAATGTTGTTCAACATAATTCTCCACGTGGAGACATCGTACTTGCTTAGGCCTTCTCGTCTAAAGGAGAACTGATGGAATCACAGACATGTCGGGGAACAGTAGTTTATTTGGGGGCATGTGAGTCTGCCGTTTGTCAATAGCAGTTTATTGGGGGCAAGTGAGTCTGCCGTCTGTCAATAGCCGTTTGGGTGAAGAATGTATGGGCAAGAGACATAAACGGATGTAGAGTGAGACCTTCACCGCAACGCTTGACTGAATACACGGGAGTCGGACGGAAGATGACCACTTGGGGGAAGGAGAAGGCGGAGAGATCCGCCCCGCTTGCCTTGGACATAGCATCTATTTTCCCTATGATTATTTTTATAGAGGCCCCCATGTACTGTCTAGCAAAAGCAGGTATTTATGCGAACAGCCAGTACTGGTCGGTGCGAGAGCCAAGTAGCTGTGGTGGTGCCGGGCAATCGTTCAGGATTCTGATGTTGCACAATCGTACACAACAACGAAGATTAAGACGGGTGTACTACCTTAGGCCTTCCTCTATGCAAGAATATCTATAGGTGACGTCATGTTGAGATTCTCTCGTCTTTGTCGGAGTCACACTTTTGAAATGGTTTCCGCTCAACCCACTGATTTCCCAGGTTTCATTATTCTCTAACATACCATACAGTAGAATACTTCAGAAGACAATTTATTTTTCTATTTAATTATGTTTCTAGTTATGTTTCTAGTTGTGATGAGGAACCTCGAATGTCCCCGTTCGGTATGATTCTAGTAGTTGTGATGAGGAAACCCAGGAACCTCGAATGTCCCCGTACCCTATGCTGCGGAGCTAGTCAGTCTGTTGCAGCTCCGAACGTTCACAACATAGCG
>JAAMXS010001481.1:0-10882 GCA_019693525.1 Cylindrotheca fusiformis | reverse complement strand
TAAAGTATGAATGCTGGCAATCGTTTCTTGGGTGATAGAAGCAAAAAGGGTTCTGTTTTTTTCAAAAATCTCAAGTTCTTGATGTTGTAAAATGAGTACTGCGATTGCTGTGGCGATGGATTGCTTGGACCCGTACGACCAGTATGACTGGTGGAAAGCCAAACACTTGTTGCATTTGGTTATATTCGGGCCCGCAGAACAAGTTATCCACGACAAAAAGAGGTATAAGAAGTGAGACATCATGAGAATAGATGCCATGGTTGAAATGCCGCATGTTTTGCTGCACTAGCACAGTTCATAGCCTACTTGGCTCAATCGATGTTCGCCCTAGCAACACAAAAAATGGCATGTGATACGTTTTGCACTACCAAGAGCTTGTTTCGGACGATTTCGAGAACATATATTTCTTATAGAAATCGACATGCTTGGCGAGTTTTGACGAATGACAAATTGGAATATAGAACTGCGTATCAACCATAATTGCCGACCAGCTTTCTCAGTCGCAACGCCGACTGTGGATTGTGCACCAAAAGCAATGGTCCGTACTACTATGTGCTTTCAATGAGGATCTTGTTTTCAAATTTCCGCTGTTCTCGAAACTCCTCATACCATTGTATCACAGGTTCGGCATCATCGTAAATGGCTAAACCAATACGTGCTAAATCTTGAACAGCTTTTGCACAGCAAGCTTGCCAGTCTAGCCGTTGTTTTCTCCAGTCAACGGAAAGCATAAGGCGAAGAGCACTGAAAATATGTATAGACGCTCTTTGCAGCTTGGTAATATACCTGGGGATGATTAGGGAATCACTGCTCATTATACCCTTCTTGTACTCTTCCCATAAAATAAGATCTTCATCAAGATCCAACACAAGATCTTTCATTGCTTCGTCACAATTAATAGCTACACGAAGCAACTCCATTTGTTTCTGGACGGCTTCCATGGCTGTTTCTTCGGATAAAGGGAAAAAGAGGTTTTCTATTTCTTTGGAATACCAAGGATTTACAAGCTCAAGCATGTCGGGAGAGAGAAGCTCGGTAACATGTGGCTTCGTGCTTGAAAACTCCTCTGAAAGAAACGGTGGTACAACAGCACGTGACGACGATAGTTGTGGCTTCCGGACAACATAAATGTAATGCTTTGCAAGCAAAAAGAAGTGTTCTCCTCGCCGTTCACTGCGAACGGTATGGGAATAGTATCGAGTCCCAGAACCTTCATTGCAGAAACCCATGTCCCCCATTCCCATGTCTCGAAAACTGTGACGTGGATTTCGAATGCATGCCAAGACATCTTGCGATTTGAAGGGATATGGTTGCAGGAACCTAAAGGCTTCGGAATTTGGAAAGAGGCTCAGCTCATTGGCCAACTCTGTAATTACCGAAACACTGATCCTACAAAGAGGAATAGTATAAAGAAACATTTCAGGATCACGCTGGCTGGCTTTAAGGAAAGCAACAGCTCTTTCAGGGTCCTGAATTCGTACCATTTTCCAACCAGAACGTTGTCACCGGAAGTTTCAAACATATCTTTCAGACAGCTCGCAAGAATTCGTCTTCGTTCCGCTGGCTTCAACGGTCTTTCATTCTTGATAAAATCTTCAAACTGTGTGGGATCCTTCGTGGTTGCATTTTTGAGCTGACGTGATAGCTCCAACTTGTCCTCCAGGCTGAGCTTCTGATAATATAGTTCAGAGAGTCTTGTTTTCTGATCCACAGTAATCGATGGATTCAACGCTTCTATCATAGGCCCCACTAACGTTTCTCGAAAGTACACCCTGCAGTCATCATCTAATCCTTCCACTTGTGGTGCTTCTTCCTGCGGCTGCTGCACAACTCCCAATCCAGCGCTGGCAACTGTTGCAGTAACTGTATTGCTCTGGAGCTCCTCCATGACAACAACAAATGCGACAATCGCATTTCCCGGATTTGCATAGTATCCTCCAAAAAGAAAACTTGAGGAATGTTCTCAGTCATATCAGACTCCGAAAAATCCCACTTTCATGTTGTCTATCCATTTTCACCTGCACTGGACGGAACAACAGGAACGCAACGGTAGCAGCAAATGTTGCTGTCCGTTAAAATGAGCACAGGCAGACTTGAAACGAGCTGTATGTCCTAGCTGTTGAAATGCTCTAATTGACGCTGACGCCTTTCTTGTGGTCAACAAAATCACCCCTTCCTCCTTCGAAAATTGATGATGTGTGACAAATATATATGTCCACCAATTGGCCGAACGAAGGAACATATCATGGTCGGCTACGACTACTATCATTGTCGAATGTTGTCATTGCCACAAAGGTTGTCATTGCCACAAAGGTGGAAGTCTACGTGAACCCTCAAGTTGGACATTTTTCAGGTTCAACTTAAAAATACTACTAGTAATACTACGGTATGTATGCGATTAATTTACTTAAGATATCCTGAAGACCTCGCCATGTGATACATGTGTTTGCGTCAGAAGCATCAAACAATACTGTAGTTTTGAATGAGACTGTTGCTTGCGACCGTTGGTGACACATAGAATGTTCTTCAACTGACTTCATCAGATACCTATACCACCATAGTATGATGGAGTTGTCACGATGGTTCTAGGAAAACTTAGAACATTCTTTGTCCAGTCCCACAAAACATTTGAATTATTTTATGACTTTTGTGCAATCACTCCACTCTATCACACTTTTTGTTCTTAGGCGCACAACGGTTTGTCCTTTACCATATAGCCAAACAACTGGAACGAGTCCGAAAAGCATCACGACAACCACATAAAGACCGATACTGCTTTTTCCAAAATACTCCCAGAATGATCAGTCCAACGCCGCCACCACCACCACCACAGACTCGCTATTATGATGGCAAACTTCTGAAACTGAGGATGGAACCATCAAACGAAAATTATTCCTCTGTCAATGATGGAGAAGGTCACCAGAGAATAACCACAAAACGCAAACCACCAATGGTTCATCCTCATCATCATCATCATCATTCCTCCTACCAGTCTTTTTCCAGCAACAGCAGGTATCGGCCATACCCTCGAATGCGTTATAATGTCTATCCATCTCCAGCAGCACCATCACAGATGCTTTCGACTTTGAACGGTAGAGTATCTTCTTCCAAGAAGGCACCACGCAATAGTACGACGTCCAATCCATCCGCTCCTCGTTGTCCAGGTTGTCTCTGTGGTAATAATGATGATGCTTCCAGCTCGAGAAGGATGCATATGAAACTTTTGCACAACATTATGTCGCGTGTGGTGTATTCCAATGACGACGACGACGATATCCTGGCAAAGCAAAGGCCGGGCGTTGCCATTTGTTATGATGGATTGATCTTTTTGTTTGAAGGGAAGCCGGCAAGATTGGTCGTACGAAGTGAGAATTGTACGGGACAACCTTGGTGTCCTCCTTGTCATGAACAAAGGGAACTAGTGGCTTGTATGCTAAAGGATGTAATGGAAGAATCGAATAGTGATGAATTGGAACGAATCAAATTTGTACCCAGCCTGGCCGAAGCTCAAATACAAAAACTAAGGGCCGAGCTGGAAGACTACAAGGCGAATGGAGTTGTCGTTGTGCCGGTATGATAGTAGTAAAATGAGATGTGCCTGTTGAGATGTAGATATAGTGCGGTATGCATTTAAGAGCTTAGAAAAGTATGCAATGAACTATTGATATCATGGACGAAGCGCATTGAAGTCGACGGAATCAGTTTTTGGAAGACGGTGGTCGCTTGAGTCGAAGATCTTCTCGCTCCCACGCACTCGTCGTCTCGTCAAAACCGAACTTTTTTTGGGCACGTCTCGTCCCCTTCTCTGTTGTTCTTATTGTCATGAGAGACAGAGAGAGAGAAGAAGTATTGGATCTCTCTCTTTTACTATTTCTAATAGTGTTATAAAAACAGGAACAATGCCAGGTCCTTTTGGAAGTGGTTCGGTCATTACAGTGGCCACTTGTACGTTGAATCAGTGGGCGTTGGATTTTGATGGCAATGTCGAACGATCCCTCCAATCTTGTCGATTGGCCAAGGCGGCTGGTGCAACCTACCGGCTGGGTCCGGAATTGGAATTGAGTGGATATGGATGTGAGGATCATTTTTTGGAACAAGATACCTTTGCCCATTGTTGGGAATCGTTATTGGAATTGCTCCAACAGGGTGCCTCGGATGATTTGGTATGTGATTTTGGAATGCCCGTCTTGTATCGAGGCGTTCGGTACAATTGTCGTGTCCTTTGTTACAATCGTCAAATTTTACTGGTTCGACCCAAAACATCCTTGGCTGACAATGGCAATTATCGTGAATCACGATACTTTACTGCCTATCGAAAGACTCAAGCAATAAACGAAGAGTTGTTGCTGTTGCCCAAGGCTGTACAAGAAGCATTGAATCAACGGACTTGTCCCTTTGGTTTGGGATACTTACAATCCAATGATGGTGTATCGATTGGATGTGAATCTTGTGAGGAATTGTGGACACCCAATGCGACACATATTGATTTGGCACTACGGGGTGTGGAAATTATTGGAAACGGGTCCGGGTCGCATCATGAATTGCGAAAACTCAATCAACGATTGGAACTCATGGTCGGTGCGACTCGCAAATGTGGTGGCATCTACCTGTATAGCAACCAACGGGGATGCGATGGTGGACGAGTCTATTACGATGGAGGTGCCATCATTGTTTGCAATGGAAAAGTGTTGGCCCAGGCACCACAATTTTCTGTAAAGGATGTTCAAGTCATTACAGCAACGGTTGATTTGGACGAAGTTCGAAGTTATCGTGCCTCCATACCGTCCTTTGGCATTCAAGCGGTTCATAATCATGGTCAAGACGCATTGGCCAATGATTTATGTATTGATTGTCCCTACGATCTACAGGCACAGGATTCAGCACTGATGATGACTCAAATCACACTTCCTCAAGAAGATGGATTGAACATTTCCAGTCCCCAGGAGGAATGTTGTCTGGGTCCAGCTTGCTGGTTGTGGGATTATTTGCGACGATCGGGAGCGGCTGGATACTTGTTACCATTGAGTGGTGGTGCCGATTCAAGTTCGGTCTGTGCCATTGTCAGTGCCATGTGTCATTTGGTTGTCGAAGCGGCACCAACTGATGACCAAGTGGCACAAGATGTCCGACGTGTATGCCGTCGTCCAGAAGATGATAACGATTGGCTTCCAAAAACGCCACAAGAATTGGCATCGCACGTGTTGCATACAATCTTTATGGGCACGGAAAATTCGTCCGAAAAGACAACCTCACGAGCCAAACGCTTGGGGGAGGCCGTTGGGAGTTACCATCTATCCGTACCCATTGATTTGATGGTCAATGCTGTCATTACTGTCTTTGCTCGTGCTACAGATCGCCGGCCGCAGTTTGAATCTCGTGGAGGTAGCATGGCCGAAGATTTGGCGTTGCAAAACATTCAAGCCCGACTTCGCATGGTCACAGCCTATCTCTTTGCTCAATTGGTACCATGGACACGCTCTCGGACTGGATTTTTACTAGTCCTGGGTTCGGCCAATGTCGATGAAGGATTACGAGGGTATATGACCAAGTACGATTGCTCATCGGCGGATCTGAATCCGATCGGAGCCATTAGCAAGGGTGATTTAAAGGCCATGTTGCTCTGGGCATCCGAACGGTACGATATGGAGGTATTGCGGGAAATTGCGGGCGCCCCGCCGACTGCAGAACTTCGGCCACAGGCAACGGTGGACGATATCAATGCAGAACACTCTCAACTGGATGAAGAAGAAATGGGCATGTCCTACGAAGAGTTGGGATGGTTTGGCCGCTTGCGAAAACTCTCCCGTTGTGGTCCCGTCAGCATGTATCGCAAATTGCGTGTGGTATGGACCCATCTATCTCCAAGCGAGACGGCCGAAAAGGTGAAACGGTTCTTTTTCTATTATGGTGTGAATCGGCACAAAATGTGCACGTTGACTCCCAGTTATCATGCCGAAGGATATAGTCCCGATGACAATCGTTTCGATCTACGACAGTTCTTGTACAACTCGAGGTGGCCTCGTCAGTTCCGTGTGATTGATGAACTGGTGGAGGGAGAGCAAAGCGGAGACGGTCCTAACAAGAAGAAAGATGTATAATCAATAAATAAGAAGGTCAATTTGTTCGTAAATCTGAACCTATACAGTTTATCCACAAAAAACTCTCATAATATAGCTCGTAACATTATTAGTGTCTCGTAGTCAAGAACATATCTTGAATTACATCTTCCACCATCCCTTTTTGGAGCCCTTGTCACCCGTTTCGGTTGACTGCCCCACTGTCGATTTGTCAATGTTCACCCTTCCTTTAGGCTTGCCAAGTTCTGTTATTCCATTCTTGGTCGATTTCTTCTTTTCTGGAGTCTTTGCAGAATCGGTTGCTTCAGCATTGTCCTTTGCAGGATCCACCGACTTGGATCGCTTGCCCTTTTTCTTTTCCCCGGATGATTTCTTTTCCCCATTCTTTTCCCCAGATTTCTTTGCTCCAGAATTACTACTACTGCTCTTGGAGCCAGATTTGCTCCCTCGAAGTGATGATGGTGAAGGAATGTCGTTGTGTCCAGATTCATCGAACGATTTCGATCGCTTGGCCTTTCCACCTCTTCCCTTCGGCGACACCTTACCCAAGATATCGTCACCATCAGAGGATCTGGTTCGACGAACTGGCGATTTCGGCTCGTCAACAGAGAGTGACACTCTTTCGCGTGTTGGTGATTTGCTCGTCTCCAATTCTTCAAGTACCAGGATGGACTTGTGGCCAATTCCTTGACTGGCCAGGGTTGTCGATGCTCCCAATATTTTGCCCTGGGCTCGCAATTGGAGTGAATTCACTGGAGTGCCCGTCATTCGACCAATGATGTCTAGCAAATCTCTGATTCTGCTATTTGCGTGGATATCCTCAGAAATCAAGAGCTTGTCGCCCTTCAAGCGCAGTATTGTGACCTGAAAGCTCTCCAATGCAACAATGTCACGATGATTCATGCCGTAATCAAGTACAGTTTTGTCATCATCCAGCAATTCCCCCCGGTACAGTAGACATTGTGTATGTGCTCCATACGGAGAGTGTTTGGCAATGCGTTTCTTGACTTTACCCATGGTATCGTCGAGTTCCACTTTTACGTTCAATTTTACTTTTGTTGGTAGCTCGACTCGTATCTTCATCTGCTCGAGAGATAGGGTTGCGCCGTTCGTGATACCTTGTTCTTTCAAAGTTGTCGTCTCATCAACTGCTTCACCATTAAATGCTAGATTCTGATAATCGACAGGTATCTTCTTAAGCTCGAAGATTGCATCCCTCACATCATCAGCGTATTCCGTAGCGCCCAGGGTAAGGCTGAACTTTGGTCCTTTCCAATGTTTAATTTTGATTCTAATTTCTCCTACAGCGAGACCACCAACAGGGCCAGCTCCAATCCCCTCTCCAAAGTTGATTTTGTCAATTTGTGGTAAATCTTCAAGAGTTTTGGTTTTCATTTCTTCCATGATCAAGATCGATTTGTGGTGGACGCCTTCTTGAATTAGCTTCTTCTTGTCGTCCAAAGTTTTTCCATTCAAAAGGAGGCGATAAGCCGAAGTCTTTTTGGGTTTCTTAATTCTCTTCTTGATTCCTTTGACTTTCTCTTGCAAGCGAACATCATTAAAGACGAAGTTTTTCCCAGACCAATGCATCACTGTAATAGAAATGTTGCCATCATCGATTCTTTCGTCGCTGTCAAAAATGAAAACTCTTTTTCTCCAGTCTGGTTCCACAGGCATAATTAGCTCGTCTTCGACATCCCTGAACTTCTTTGTCTTCATCAGCGAGACTGCAATTCGACTTCCCTGGGGTATCTCATATGTCTCTTCCGGTGAACGGATCACAAGTATTGACTTGTGCTTGATCCCTTGGTCTTTCAAGCTGGATCGACCCGATACCGCCTTGTCCCTGAAGAAGAGATGGCCCGGAGAAACGTCAATGCCTTGAGTCTTCTTGATCCGCTGTCTGACCGCGTCTCCATTATCGCTGCGTAGAACATCCACAAGAGGGAAGGTATTGCCATCCGACGAATTTATGACGGATATCTGGTAGATCTCCATTGTCAAAACGTCGCCATGCATTACATTGCTTGAAGAAAGGGTTGCCGCATCGTCTAGCTCTTCTCCAGCCAACAAAATACTCAGAAGTTTCGCGTCAAATCCAGTCTTCTTAGCCATCTTCCTCTTGATAAGCTTGGCTGTGTCGCTATCTTCCGCCCGCAATCTATGTTGCTTCCCATTTGGAGCATTCACAAAAATCCTCATCTGTTCCAACTTCAACACACTTCCATTCTCTATACCCTGCATTTCCAGCGTAACAGCATCGTCAACAAGCTTGCCATTGAAAGTGATTTGTTGGCTATTCACAGGGATCTTCATGAGCTCTTCAACCTTGTCTTTTACGTCGTCAAGATATTCAGAAGGATTTGGGTTAATTTTGATGGTATCGCCATTCCAATGCTTGATAGTGATTTCAAAGAGTCGAACTTCAATCGGTTTGCCAGTATCAAAATTCAGTTTCGACACAGGGGTGTTGTCGTCAAGTTCATCATCCTTTTCGAACAGGAACAATCTTTGCTTGTTCTTGGCCATCTCTGGAATCTTGTCTTCTATCACTTCCTTAACATCAGCAAGCGTCGTTGTCGGGAATATGGTAAGAGACACTTTCTTCCTCTTGGGTAAGTTGATATCAATCTTCTTGCCCTCTTGCATGACCAGCAATGACTTGTGCCTCACTCCTTGCTCTCTCAGTGTATCCGTCCCATTCAACACCTTTCCTTTCAGTTCAAAGCATTGATCTTCTTTCAGTATCAACTTTTCTTTTTGAACCAATTCCTTCAGATCACGAACAGTGAAGCTTGGCGAAGCGCCCAGAATCTCGAACTCATAGCCAAGCCAGTGCAAAATTTTGAGCTGAAATAATTCCATCGACAGAACATCTTCATCATCGATGTTAGCTTCCAAGAGAGTTGTGTTGTCATCAAGCTCTTCGGCACCAAATAATATGCATTGCTTGTCAGCCGGATATTCGGCTTCCATCTCCACCTCCTTCTTGATCGTCGCAATGCTCTCATCCAGCGCAACATGGAATTCGAGCTGTTTCCCATTTGGGACATCGACAAATATCTTCATCGGCTCCAACACCAGGACCGAACCGTTCTCAATTCCTTGTGCTTCCAGAGTAAGCATATCATCGACAATTTTCCCATTGAAAGATATCTGTAGACGGTCAGCAGGGATGCCTTTCAGTTCTTCGATTCGTTCTTTCACATCGTCGATATACTCCATTGGGTCAGGAGTGAGCTTGAAGGTGTCACCATCCTTTTGTTTTACCGTGATCTCGAATTGCCGCACTTCAAGCGGCTTCCCTACACTCAGGTTGAGTTTCCTCAAAGGGGTTTTGTCGTCGATGTCCTCACAATTGTCCAAGAAGAATAGGCGTTGATTGTTCTTCTTCATCTCAGGCACCTTTTCCTCAACAACTTTTTTAAGATCGGATACAGTCATACTCGGCAGGACAGAGAGTACGACTTTCGTGCGATCCGGCAACATGATTTCAATATCTTCTGGTTCTTCGGATAAAGCTCCCGTTCGTTTCTTCATCCCGTCCGATGAAACGTCATCAGGATCATCCTCACTATCAATATCACGCATCGTTAACATCGTTCCGGGAGCAAACTGAGTTTTCTGTCTCTGTAGGGGTACATCGTCGTCTAACTCATTGTCAAGGTAGAAAAGGCGCTGTCGGGCTTTTGGAACTCCCGTTTGTTCCTCAATCACATCCTTGATCTCGTTCGGAGTCATCGTCGGAAGCATGGCAAGCATGACCTTGCCTGCTGGGGTTTCGATTGGCATCTCTTCTGGCTCTGCCACCAGTACATCTCCCTTTTTCAAATTGTACTTTCCTAGTGGCTCTTCGTCAACAAGCTCTTCATCGTTGAACAAAAGCTTGCTACCGGGTGGGAAGTACTTCTTGTTCTTTTCCTTGAAATCTGCTACCGTGTCTTCAGGATCCATGAAAAAGGCACGGACTTTTCCGTCCGGGGTCTTGATCTGGACCTCTGGAGGCTCATCGTCCGGCGGCAACGTGACCACTTTGAAGCCTTCCCCTGGCATTCGTTTTTGCCTGCCGATTGGCTTGTCATCGTCCAATTCTTCGTCCATGTAGAAGAGGCGTTGTCGGGCTTTTGGAACTCCAGTTTGTTCCTCAATCACATCCTTGATCTCGTTCGGAGTCATTGTCGGAAGCATGGCAAGCATGACCTTGCCTGCTGGAGTCTCGATTGGTACTTCTTCTGGCTCTGCCACCAGTACATCTCCCTTTTTCAAATTGTACTTTCCTAGTGGCTCCTCGTCGACCAGCTCTTCATCGTTAAACATAAGCTTGCTACCGGGTGGGAAGTACTTCTTGTTCTTTTCCTTGAAATCTGCTACCGTGTCTTCAGGATCCATGAAAAAGGCACGGACTTTTCCATCGGGAGTCTTGATCTGGACCTCTGGAGGCTCATCGTCCGGCGGCAACGTGACCACTTTGAAGCCTTCCCCTGGCATTCGTTTCTGTCTGCCGATTGGCTTGTCATCATCCAGTTCTTCGTCCATGTAGAAGAGGCGTTGACGTGCTTTTGGAACCCCCGTTTGTTCCTCAATCACATCCTTGATCTCGTTCGGAGTCATTGTCGGAAGCACGGCAAGCATGACCTTGCCCGCGGGAGTCTCGATTGGCACCTCTTCTGGCTCTGCCACCAGTACATCTCCCTTTTTCAAATTGTACTTTCCTAGCGGCTCTTCGTCAACAAGCTCTTCATCGTTGAACATAAGCTTGCTACCGGGTGGGAAGTACTTCTTGTTCTTTTCCTTGAAATCTGCTA
>JAAMXS010001476.1:0-15719 GCA_019693525.1 Cylindrotheca fusiformis | reverse complement strand
GGCCACAGAAATGATTATGGGAGTGTCGGGATTTCTAACCATAGTTGCCTCGCCTACAATTGTGACCGTCAACAAGCAATCGAGGGAAACCAAGGTTGGCCTTGCGCTAGCCAAAACACCAAAGTCATCGATATCTGTCCATCGCATTACAAAAGGCGGTCTTTTTGACGCTACTGACTTGCAAGTTGGCCAAGAGGTAGTAGCCATTAATGGGAAAAGATTTGGAGAGAATCTGCAAGAAGCCATAAACAGAATCTCCGAATGTATAGGAGATCTGACTATCGTCGCACTGGATAAGATTATAATGAAGGACTAAGACTTGGTTATCTGAATTTTCATGATTATCTGGTTTTAAAGCATCACACACGTATTGCAGCACCTATTCCGAATGTAGAGATTCATACTCTTGGTACAGAGGTAGTAGCCATTAATGGGAAAAGATGTGGAGAGAATCTGCAAGAAGCCATAAACAGAATCTCCGAATGTATAGGAGATCTGACTATCGTCGCACTGGATAAGATTATAATGAAGGACTAACACTTGGTTATCTGAATTTACATGATTATCTGGTTTTAAAGCATCACACGTATTGCAGCACCTATTCCGAATATAGAGATTCATACTCTTGGTACAGAAGAGTCATTTGATAGGATTCTTCAGCCATGAGTTTCATGGATTTGATGTTTTCAAGAAGCTCTTTTTCCATTTCCAGGGTTTCTAGCGTTTTTGGCATCTCCCCATTCTTCATATGATTCATGAATCTTCGAGTCGATTTCTCCAGTTTTCTGTGGTTCACTGTGCGGGCGATTTGAGCCTCCAATTCAGGGTGTACCTCACGGTTTCGCTCTATTGCGGATCTCTTGTATCCGATCAGCCTCTGCGCTTCATCCTTTGTCTTTCGGCAGTGATGCAAGAGTTGCAGCATTTCATGTACTCGTTGCTCGGTATAATCGTCTTCATTCCATGAAATATCATCTAGCATATCCTCTGGGTCTATAATTTTGTGGAGCGAAGACACTTCGTCCTCATAGACAACCTGGAACGTTTGCTCTTCCGGACATGGTGCTTTCTTGACCTTTCCGTATACTTTTGTGACGGGCTTTTTTGCGGCGGTTGTGGTGGTTTCCTCTTTCTCTTCGACCTTGTCCTTGGCCGCAAGTAGTTGGTCCAATTTGCTCAGGCGCTCTCTCAGTTGGCCCTCTCGATCCTCTCCGATTTCCTTGTGACGTCTGATCATCTCGGCCTCTTCTGCATCTCTTTGGCGTCGAAGAGCTTTCTTTTGCCTTGCAACTATTCTCCTGTTTCTCCTTAGGGTGCGCCCTCCTCCAGAAGACCTGGATTCTTCATCATCGGAACTGTCAAGGGTAGATGGATCGTCACGGATGTCCATACCCATGATCATATTCATTCCGTCACCAACCATGTCTCCAGCAAGCTTGACCAACTCATCAATGCTGGAAGTCTTGTTTTTTCCGCCACTGCCCATATTCATTCCATCACCAACTAAATCGCCAGCAAGCTTGACCAACTCATCTAAACCAGATGTCTTGTTGCCTTGGTTACGGCTCGTATTCATCCCATCACCAACCATGTCGCCAGCAAGCTTGACGAACTCATCAAAGCCGGATGTCTTGTTTCTTTCGTTGCGTCCCATGATTGATAGGTGTTAAAGTCAGTTGGGGAACAAGAAAGTTTATAATGATGTACCAGCAAGGTTCGAAAAAGCAAACAGTTGCAGATGTTGTGGGCGATGTATCTCCCATAAAATGTGTTCCACATACATATTTCTCACGTAGCTGTATACATGCATATTATAGCCAACGGATCATTATTTAAGGGTCGTGCGTTAAGAGAAGTTTGCCCAACGTAATTGACAGTGCTGCGTGCGCAGTGTCATGCGCGATGTCATGCGTTTATGACAATAGATCAATATTTTAAAAAAGCACCAGCCCGCGTACTGTCTTTCGTATTTGTGGGTGTTGGGTGATGACAAAAGTGATGGCTACAATCCTTCTGCATTGCGCACTGTTACTCGTATCTGTGAAGAGATAGTAGTAGATTTGCAATCAGTGAGACTCCCTTTCTGTAATTGCATATGATGGTATAGACTTTCAATTTCGGCAGAATGCTGCTACGGACAGATTAGAAATGATACTTTGTGATTGTTTTCATCTTTATTGAGCATTTCCTTGTTCCGCCGAGTGCCACTTTGATTGATTCACTACAGCAAAAAGTGGCACTAGGTACCAGGGTATTAGATCACATAAATCAAAATACTAACAATTTAGAATACAATGCTAACATCCCAGCAAAAGCCTCTTGCAGATGATTAATCATCAAGAAGAAGTAGAAGGCAACAACTGTTTGGTAGCTGCCAAAAACGCAATCATCAGTAGGGGATCGACGCGTGGTTCCACCACAAGTTTAAATATTCCTTCGTCATCAGTCTGTTCAAGCATTGCCGACTTCGTCTTCAAACCAATGGGAGCCTTGATTTCATTGACTTTTAAGTTCGTTGACGTTCGGTACACTTTGTACTCTATTTTGGATTTATGTTTCGTTGTCATTTCAATCGACTCTGCAATGGGGAAAAGTCCTAACAGTTTGGAAGCATGCCGTTGACGGATACATGCCCAGGGATAGATTGTTTGTTTGTTTCCCTTCTTTTTGTGTCGTTGATTTTCAAATAACGGTGTCCTTCCGTAGAGTTCCAATCGCTTGCAGCGCTTGGCATCCTGCTGCTGCAAATCGTGCGGAACCTGTGAACTCTTGACTTTGCCCAAGGCTACTTCCAAGCCCGTATCATTGTCCACCAGTGACCAAGGAAAATGTGTTTGTCCGCTTTTTTCTTTGACAGTAAAGGATGCCACTGATTCTTCAGTTTTTCCCTTGAAAACTTCAATTGTTGTAATAAGTGCTCTCTTGCGGTCGTCGTTCTTGCTATTGCTGCAGATCGTGTTGCCACTATTCTTCACCCTCAATGTGTATGACCGATGACGGTTCAGCGATATAGGAAGCGATGCCAGGAGACTTTGCATCGACTTCTCTTTTTTGCTATTCAGCAGGTTTTTACTGTTGGTTTTTGTGATTGCCGCTATATTGGAAACATTGATTTCCGGTGACAACGTGTGAGCTGGTCGACTTGGATCAGCACGTTTGCCATACGGATCATGGTGATGTTTGGGCTGTTCTGATGTCCCATAGGCTGCGACCTTGTCGAAACCAGGAGAAAAGGAAGCTGACGATGCAGGATAGTTTTTGTCTTTGTTCGTAGTCATGGTCGTTATTCTGTTTGCAGCTGATGCTTTGCTTATTTGCGAGAGCTTTGTTCTTTTGACACCTGAATATACCACCAGAGTCATGCAGTTGCACGCTTTCTGCGTTTTTGCCGGACAAATATTTTGATCACTTTTCTCTTTCTTGGTTTTTCCACCAGAGTGCATTCCTGCCAGAATGACCTATCAATCCACCCATTTTGAATAAAGTAGTTATGGATATGTAGAATACGTATCAAAATGTAGGGATGCTGCCGTAGAGTGGAAGAAAAGGGGGAATCTCAGGGAGGAAAAGAGACAGACGAAACACCAGGAAGAGGCCGCACACTGGGGTGGGAGATCAAAATCAAAGTAAGAAGCAAAGACGAGTTCTACTACTCTCTTCCTTGTCGACAGAGTGAATGGATTTGACCCTAATAAATCCAACTTAACTCGTGACTATTCACAGTGAAGAAGCTTGCATCTGATCTCTCGGTTCGTTGCCATTTTTCGTGCCACTCACCACTTTATTCGTGGTCCTCGGATTCCTGCTTCCAAGATGAGTCGGCACATTGACTAGACTGGTCCAACTGGTCTTGCTCTCTTCTAGCTTCTTCCCTACTCCCCTGCTCGTTTGCTGTTCCTTTTGCTTTCCTTGTGATGCGGTTTTCTTCATCACGACCGACGGTGGAAGGACACCCCTCTTGCTGGATGACGTCAGCAACATTCCACGAAAAAAGATCCATCCAATCCAATCAATCAAATGTCACATCGAGGATCCCTCTTCAAGTCATAACAAAGTGTAATGTGCAATATTGACCACCATCATAGCAGTTTGTTGAAGAATATAGGATGAAGCAGCTGTATGAGAAAAGGATCACTGTACATTTGATCATTTCGCTGCTATTGCTGATCCATCATAAAGGCTGCGAAGCATTTTCTTCCTCCTCCACAAACAATCCTGGTGGAAAACCATCCGATGACTCCCTTCTTTTGACTGACGATGTGAATGCAGAAAATGTAGCAGCTGCGGTCTTGGTTCCGGGCTATTTAACAGGTGCAAAAGAGCTCCGGAGTCTACAGAAAGAGTTGACGGCTCAAGGATTACCGACAGTTTCGGTTCCCATGGCCAACTGGCATTGGATTTCCGTCATCGGCGGCCGCTCGGTACGACCGATACTGGAACGAATTGATTTCACCGTCCAGCATGTGATTGCGGAACTGGAGCGCGACAATGACTTATTGACTGGCAAATTTCCAACGTTTGATTATTCGTTTCTGGATGCATGGAATGACTTTTGGGAGAATCCTGGTGGTGTGGCCAAAGTCGGTGGATCGTCCTCCGTTCTTGAGTATCCCAAGGATATTCTTCCAAGAGGGAAATTTCCAAAACCGCAATGGGAAAGTGGCAAACCAACAAAGAAGAAGAAAATTGCACTTATTGGGCACAGTGCTGGAGGATGGATCAGTCGGATCTATCTTAGCGATCAAGACTATGGTGGAAAAGTCTATAGGGGGGCCCAATATGTCCATTCGGTCGTCACACTGGGTACACCTCATGCGACAGCACCTGGACCAGCCTTTGAGGGAATTTCATGGATCAATAAGCAATTGGTTGGTGATGCCGTACGGTCCTTGGCAGTTGCTGGAACGGGATTTAAAGGTGACGAATGGGGAGCACTGACGCTAGGGTCCTATGCGTTTTGTTGTCCCAATGCTACAGATGGTTCTTCCTATGACGGTGATGGCATGACTCCAACCTTTTCAGCACTGGCAATGCCAAACTCCGAATCTTTGATTCTGCCACAAAAAGAGGTCAATCACTTTGCCTGGGACGAAGTGGGATGGATAGGGAAGGTAGTGGCCCCCGAACTCTACCTCAACATTATAGACAATGGTAGTCTATGGTATGGGAGTGATGAAGTGGTGGCAGAGTGGTTGCCATGGATTTTGAAGGTGACAGAAAACACATAATGGCGAAGATAAGTTTTGGTAAAGGGTGGCTATGGGTAATTACTGGTCTGTCTCTGCCAAGACGATTGACGACATGGAAGTTGGGATAGCATGAATGTCTTTCACAGTCGTTGACCCTATAATAAAGGGACGGCAAAAACCTGCCCAGTAAATCTGCAGGATACCGTTAAAGGCATATGAGAGATTGAAAAAAATGAAAAGTCTAGCAACATTTGCATCAAACGATGGTAAGATACGATCGAAATCTCATCAAGCACGGGCAGTGATCCAGTCCTACCCATGTTTTTGACATTCATGTTCGAAGATTGGGAAGAGTACGTAATGGAAAATTTAGCCAAAGAGTCATCTGCTTCAATCGTGGTGTCTATCTAATTCATCGACGTGTACTCTCATCTCCTGCACTGCAATGGAGTTAATCGTATGAGTCATTGAGGGTTATTTAGTAAAATACCTAAGAAGCGCTCAACGATTCTCTTACAAACCACCAACGGTTGGAGTGTAGTAAACATGGCCGCGGGACTCGCTGAAGCGATATATGTTTGCTATGACTCCTTCGTATCAGATTCAAATAATACTCTTCATATCTGTATACAATCATATTAACGGCCGACAAGACAACCCAGCAGCTTTCAGCGATTCAACACATCATTTTTTTGGGAGGCCACAACAACTGAGCAGAAGAAAAAAAAAAGAAAGAAAAAAAGAGAGAATATGACAGTTGACGTTATCACCGCTGTAAAGGGCACGGTTGATTCCAAATATGGAATCTCCTTTTGTAGGAAGACGGCTGAAAGCCCGGTCATGATCAAGGAGGTCAGAAAAGAAGGAATTTTTGCGCAGCAAGGACTTGTTCCAGGAATGGTCGTCAAGTCTGTAAATGGAGAAAAAGTCCAATGGAAGAGGCCAACCGACGCCGCCACCATTCTCGCACAGACTGGTGTCGGCACAGAAGTATCCGTCGCTGTGGAATGTTTCACAGGCAGTGTTCACAGAAACCATAAGAGCCAGAAGTGGGGCTTGACGCTGAAAAACTCGACGAAGAAGTCTGGTATCTTCATTTCTTGTATTGAGGAGGACGGGCTATTTGCTTCGACTGAACTCAAGGCTGGAATGAAGGTTATCCGTATCAATGGAAGGAAATGTCCTAGAAAAGTCCAGGATGTGATATCAATGGTTGCGAGAACTGGAGATGATCTGGAAATTGTAGCTGTATACGCTGACCCGAGGGCGGAGGATTCATCTGATAGTGATGACGAGGACGAGAGCAGGGACGAAGTTACTGGTTTGGCTGGATCGAATAGAATGTTTCCTTCTCTAGCTCTTTTGTAATTGTCTTTTGCCAGAGTCCGCATTCTAGAAACGTTGGAAAAGAGGGACCCGACATGGAATAAACGTGTTCCGAAGACTGATGACTATTGTAGATCTTGCTACAATTTGGAAAAACCTATGTACTTAGTTTCGATATCCCCGAACAGAATAAATCTATTTCTTGCAACTGTGACTGATGTCCCAATCTCCATTCAGGATGCGATGTCCATGCATGGGGTTTATTTCATAGCAGCGGCGTTACTAGACTTTCACTTGTCAGTTTGAGTGGCTCATAGTCAATCGTGTACTATTTCTCAAGATTGCATGACTATGAGGCCTTTGCGACCGTTCTTGTCTGTGCATGTTCGTTAAATAACGAGCGAGCACGCACAGCTCCCTCCTACTGGGAGTTGCACATGTCTATCGCCAATTCACAATTTCCTACATCGCTCTTGAAAAATAGAAAGATCCGAGATTCTGCTAGAATTCGATGACAAAGGTCTGTTTGGGATAATTTCAGCTATTTGTTCTTGTCAACAAGATCACAGGGGAATATGACACTGACGGTAGTCGCTGCATACAAGAACGACAGCTCGAAGCTCGGAATCATTTTGTGTCGAAAGTCAAAACGGAGTCCTTTGACAATTCAGAAAATTCTGGCAGGGGGTATTTTCCACGACAAAGGTTTGGTACCGGGAATGGTGGTTGCTGAGGTGAACGGGGAATATTTTAAATGGAAATCTCCAGTTGATGCCGCTTTGTTGTTGAAGAACGCCCCATGCGGGTCCGAAGTTTCGTTGACAGTAGAGACCTTTTCCGCCACTGTCCACAGAGAGAGTTTGGAGCAGAGATGGGGTCTGCATCTGACCAGGCCCGAAGAATCATCTGGTCTAGTAATAAGACATATTTTTGGTCTTTTTGAGAATACGAATTTGAAGGAGGGGATGAAGATTATCGAAATCAACGGTGAGCCGTGCCCAAGGAGAGTGAGCGATGCCTTTGATATGTTGACATCAACCAAGTACGACATGAAAATTGTGGCAGTCGTTCTTGATTGTTTAGACCTGGGTATAGACTCGCCCGGAGACTTCCAACCCACTGATACAAACGTGCCTCGACTTGACAATTCAGAGAGCAATGTACTGAACACATTGCCGACAAGAGACGGCCAAGGTCTCTCGATGAACTCAGACCCGTCTTTGAAATCGATGAGGAGAATACCATCGCTCGTCATTCCACCGTCACCCATGAGTAAGTTTCCAACAATGAACCAGGTCCAGACAAAGAAAATACCTCCATTATTTCGAGTACTGAATGAAGAGAAGCGGCCAAATGCTGCCACCGAAACCTCTTCTGAAGGGGGACAAGATGTAGTAGTGCACGAGAGAAACAGCTATCCGAGCTTAAGGAAACGGCTGCGATACTGGAAACGCTTCAAAATGCTGAAAAAGAGAGAAATCTCTGCAGCGATATCGAAATCCTTGTCGGCAGAAGAAAGTGGCTCAGCCTGTCGGTCCACCGTCCTCAACAATCAAAGAGAAGATGTGGTGGTGCCTGAGACTAGAACCATGGCTTTTTCTAAGAAAAAACGTTGGCTACGATGGCAGACACTTATCAAGATTGTGAAAAGAAGGGAGCTAGGTGATACTTCCTCGGAAACCTCGTCCATGGAAGAGAGAATCTACCCAAATAGGACCTTGACGATGGTGGAACATTTTGTGCCCAAGCCAAATAGTCTAAAGCATCGACATCGTAATAATAGATGAAACTCGACTTCTAATGTCTCGTTGTTTGTGACAACAATTCTGGTCACAGCTTTCACGATTCTACAATTTCCTTCGTCTGATCTCCAACTGCGACAGAGGAGCGAAATTCCTCGTTGCAATCCAAGGAAACTAGTAGCAACCATCTCTTAAAAAAATAGGCTCTGCTGGAAATTGGACTTACTGGACTACAAATCGCCATCCAACGGATTTCTGAACGCATGTTGTTTGTAATAAATAGCAGAAACTCGTTAAGTGGCCTCATTTTTCTGCGAGACTCGAAGCCTAAGTATAGTTTATATCTGTCGTGGCAAAACCATCACAACTCACTTTTCTTGTCTTGAGAGAGGGCCAACAGATATCATGGCTTCCAACCAAACTTCTGCTGTAGTGGAAGCTCTGGCGTATAAGCATTCGGAAAATGCCAAATACGGCTTGCTGTTTCATCGAAATGATCACAAATCTCCTCTCACCATCAAGGAAATCCGAGGGAATGGAATCTTCGGATCATCCAAGATCAAGCCTGGGATGGTTGTCCTGGAAATCAACGGACTCGAGTCGCTGTGGATGTCCCCATCTGAAGCTGCTAAGGCGCTGTGGCGTGCGGATGTTGATACCGTGTTGTCAATCAAGGCTACAGAGCCATTCACCGTTGAGGCCACTAAAGCAGAGAGAGACGCCAAATGGGGATTCGCGATAAAGAACTCAACGTCCGAACGTGGAATTTTCATCAGAAGCGTGTCTGAGAATGGGCCATTTGCAAATGGTAGGCTTCGGGTTGGGATGATGATAATCGAAATAAATGGGAGGCCATGTCCGCAACAAGTAAGAGAGGTGACTCAAATAATAAAGGATACTGAGTCGAAGATGGAGCTTGTTGTCGTGGAGCACTGTCAATTGGAGGAAAGGGACGAAATGGACATGGCTCGTTCCGAAGACGAGCTTCTCGACTCGCGTATAGTCTCTGAAGACTTATTTACAATCTTTGGTAGAGCCAGGGAAGGCCGTGAAAGAGAGCAAAAGAGGGAGTACGTAAATTTCAAGATCGAAACAGGTCCTGAAGATGTTGATTTGAACAACCAATGTGATAGTGACACCGAGAAGGAGCTATCAGCCATCGAACAAAGCATGGCCAGCATTGAAAAAACTTCTAAACAGCTCAAAGGCACGCAAGCTATTCTCGCAACTATCAGAACATTCAAAGGTCGTCGACGAAAAAGGACACCAAGTCGTCATAAAGTGGCATTGGCGAACAGGCATCCAGTGGTGTTAAAGAGATACAAAAGACTGCTCAGATCAAAAGAATACACTTCCACCGAAAAGAGGGTCGAGCGGCTAAGCGAACAAAGTCCAACAACTGATCCTCATGCCGAATTATCAGACAAGCCGGAACGAAAGTGGTTCCGCGGCAACTCGAAGAAAAAAGATCTGAATGAAACTGTCACCGATGATGATGAATGGGTCGATTTGGATGAGGAAGTTCTGACTGCCTGCAGCGACGACGAAAACGCACGGTATCCAAATATTCTTCCAACGAATGATCGAAGCGCATATGGTAAGATGGAATTGAGAAAAATGCCTACAGTGGGCAATCATAGTATTTCTGGTAAGGTCATCGGAACACCTTTTTCGGATGTGGGTCTAGCGTCTGACCCAGAAGAGGATCGAGAGCCAGAAATAAATTCCTGGATGAAGAAAAAGATGCCATGGATCAGTGCGCTAAAAGATAAATCTATGGAAAAGCAACCGACCAGGAGCATTTCAGCAAAACAAGCAAGCGAAAGTGAAAGGGGGCAGAAAGGCTCGAAATTGGTGGAAACGGCTTCAACAATGAAGCAAGGAATAATCGTAAACAAGAACACGGCAAATGGAGTATCAAAAGAGAAGGAAACAGTTGAGAAAGGGTATAGGACAAAGAGAGAATCAGAAGAGAAAGCCGATGCAAGGAGCAAACATACAAGGAAGAACAAAAAGCGGGCACCCCTTTCCAGAACCAGCCATGGCGATAGTTCACTCACAGCATTGTTTATTATTAAAAAGTGGCACGAGAACGTCTTCCGGGCCATTTGTTCCTGCCCTATTGACACGACAATACAAGAAAGATCGATACCGGACCAGCAGCAAGAAGAAATGGAGGAGGGGCTGGTCAAGAGGAATCAGTTTTGGGTCTCGGATGGAAAGAACGCTTGCAAGGAGAGTTTCGAGAGCGAAGATGTATTGGTTTGAATGAAACATTGTAGATACTAAGATATCAACTCTAGACTTGAGCTGCATGATTGTAGCGAGAATACACAATTGAAGTATCGGAGCAGAAGTTTCTGGGGGGTACAAAGAGTAAGTCTACTACCATACGTTTTTTTTAGACATTGACAGGCATCGTCTGTCCCCTTTCCGTGATGGGCCTCATTTCAGCGATTGGCGAATCCCACGATTGATACAAGTTCAACCTAGTACATCCGTTTTGGTATTTTAGCCTTTATATAAAAGCCCCATGTCTGAATAAAAGTATCTTACTCTATCCTGTGATCGTTTGCCTTTACCTTCACATTTTTGCAGCCTTCGACGTCAATGAATGTCGCATCTCTGATCTTCCTTCCCCCACTCAACTCACCATGGTTGTAATCAAGGCATCTGCTGTGAAGAAGACGGGGATGAAGTATGGAATTGCATTCTCCCGAAAGACTCCAGAATCCCCTTTGACGGTTAGAACAATCCGTCCCGAAAGTCCATTCGCTGGAACAGGCTTGGAACCTGAGATGGTCGTTACAAAAGTGAACGGAGAATCCATGACATGGCTTGGCCCAAGAGACGCTGCGAAAGTCTTACAAAAGGCTAAGGTCGGAAGCACCTTGACAGTTGAAGCCGCAACCACAATTGTTGCCCAGGCCAAGAAAGGGTGGAAGAAGAACAAGTGCGGAGTTTGGTTGAAGAATTCCACAAGAGTTCCCGGTGTTTTCATCTCCAAAATAAATGATGACAGCATATTTGCAGGTTCCAACCTAGTATGTGGTATGCAAGTAATTCAAGTTAACGGAAAACCGTGTCATGATGACTGCGACTTTCACGATGCAATCAACAAGTTGAAAAAGGCTTCCGGTTCGGTGGAAATAGTCGCAATTGATACCGAGTTCAACGGCAGAATGATGTCGCCAGACGCAGCGAAGGAGAAAAATAAGACTTTTGATAGACTCAGATTGACGGAATCCTCTTCAGAAGAGTCTGCCATGAAGAAGCCATGGTTGGACCAGTTGTTCCCAACGCTTGCCAGTCTCGGGTAGCAACCGCACAAGCTTGCATACGCCGCATGCCATACAATAATAACTGTAAAATAGTTGTAGAGTTCTTAGATCTTTCTTACAAAGCGAAGTATTCTGTGGCTATAGGCAATTGTATGCTATAGATGCTTTAACTTCAAGCTTATGGCATCATTGTGACAAGGCGTTCTTTTTTCCTTTCATACCGATGAATTTGGATACCATCCAGATCTGCTTGCAGGACACTACTAGAGCTAGCAAGAGCTACCACCGTTGGCTGTGTTGTAGCAACAAATCCTTCGAATTGCTCGATTTGTGCTCCTTGATTCTTCCCTTTGTGATATACAAGAGTTTTTCTAATTCATTCAAGAGATACCTGGTGGAATCAACCATCTCCTTTCTCAAACTTCGTTTCGGCATATTGTGGTGCTCAGATTTGGGGGATGAGGGAGTTCACCATGTAGGGACTCTAATCGTACTTGTTTGAAGACATAAATAGGGCAATTGCTCCGACAACATCATTCGTTTATGGAAAAGATGCAAAATACTCCTATTTGATGAAGTCCGTAAATACCTGTAAAACGGTACCAGAAAGAGTTATAAGAGTTTCTCCTTTTTCATGCCATATGGAAGCCTCTTGCACCTTTTCCTACTGTTTCGCAAGGTCAACAGCATTGACCCTTCATCGCATCATCTCAGCAATTCCCTCATCGTTGCTTATTAAAGGCTGAAGCACACGCTATTATAAGCACAACAAACAACAATGATCGGTTTGAGAAAACGAAAGAAGGCGGAACCCGAGGAGGAACCTCTGACAGAGGTTGCTGATGAGTTGAATGAGGCAGCCCAGGAGGTCATGAAGGACAACCTCGAAATGATGAGAGATATCGTCATGCGATTGAGAGAGGATCCTGAATTTGCTGAGAATATCTACAAGAATTGTCCCCGATTGCAACATTTGCTCGATCAATATCCCGATCTGAGGCCAGTCTTTGAAGATCCCAAGTTAGTCCGAATCAACTTTGAAACAGTCTATCGCGAAGCTGGCGGAGTCCTACCCGGTGATCCAGTCAAGAAGAAAGGATTATGGGCATGGTTTGTGAATTCTCCCTTCTTTAAGATTATCAAGTTTCTGCTTTTTATTAAGAAGGTGATGGCCTGTATTGCTGGTGGAGGATTTGCTTTGCTTACAGGATGCTGTGTTTCATGTTGCTTTGAAGATGCAATCGATGGTATGTATCATTGCTCGTCTTAATTAATTCTCGTCTGCCATGGCTCGGTTTGCTGTCGGGTGGACAAAAATCACTTTCTCACACACTAGTGCTGATATTATTTTGAAAGAAATTGATGGTGACGGAGATGGGGATGGGGATGGAGAGTACGATGATATGGATGAGAACAAACGAGCGCTCAACTTGGCTGCCGATCACATGGAAGACCCTGAAGTTCAAGAAAATATTCAACGATTACTGGACGATCCCGACAATTTGGAAGAGAATATTGAAAATGATGACGAATTGCGTGCCCTACGTGATTCCAATCCCTTGTGCGAAGAACTAATGTCCGATCCGGAAACGATGAAAGTTTTGGTTGATCCTGACAATCTGCGAGCACTGGGAGAATGTCCCGATCTGATTGATGCTGACTTTGCCGATCCAGATGGCTTCGTGCCGGACGATGTGGAACTTCAAAATATGGAAGGCATGGAAGGTGGGTATGACAATTGGGATGGCGCCGGTGGAGACTATGATGATTATGAAATCGATGTCGATGACGACGTCGATATGGACACTGATGATAACGATTTTGATGGAGGCGATGATGATGATGCCGATGGAGGTGATGATGAAGACGGTGACGGAGACGAAGAAGAAGAGGAGGAGGATGGCAATTGGTTTGATGATGCCGAGTTGGAGGAACAAGAACCAGACAATGACCAGCAGCAGCAAGGCCGAGGAAGAGGCAAGGGTCGTGGCCAACCCAAAGCTCAAGCACGTGGTGGTCAGCAAGCAGATCAAGCTGAAGGGGGTGGCGGTGGAACGAATAAGTTTAGTGGTATCATGGCTTCGATTGGAGCTGCTGCCACAGATCTTATTGCTGCCAGTATTGTTGGACATGTCATGGGGGATGTCGATTTGGCCGAAATGAACGATGGTGGCGGTGGTGGAGGTGATCTCGGAGGCGACGTGGGAGGCGATGCCATGAACAATGGTACGTATCAATTTTCCGTTTCCAGTTGCCACGTTGATTGCTGTCGTCTAACAATGCTCCTTGCCCTTCTGTACTACAACATTACAACAACTACTACTTTTCCCACCATGTACTAGACCTTGGAGAAAGAGCCGACGAAATGGGTGGTGTTGTGGATGACGATGTCAATGATGTCGTCGAAGAAACAGTGGACGAGGTAGATGAGAAGAAGGAAGGTGCTGCGGAAGAGGATACCGCCGCTGCTCACAGGACCAGAAAGTACTCGGATGAAATGGATAATTTGGATGGATATGAGGATTTGGATGACGACAATGCTGCTGTCGGCGCCGGAGCAACAGCTGCTGGTGGTGGTGGTGCCGCCGGTGTAGCAGCCAGTTCTTCGAGTAGTAAGAAGGACAAGAAACTGGGAGACATTGAAGAGGGCAACTCGGAAGAAGACGATGATGAAGAAGAAGAAAGTGGCAAGAAGAAGAAGAAACGCTTTGGCAAATTCATCGACAAGGCGAAGGACTTGGCAGCTGCCACAGCTACAGCAGCCAAAGAGACTCTTGCGGGTGCCGTTTTAGGAGATGGTGAGTTTTCAAAAATGAATATGTCTCTTTTCAACAATGAAAGAGTACTTTCTCACAGTAATATGCTACTACTTCGCTATTTTTATTGCAGACTTTGGGGAAGCACTCGTGGAACGAATGGAAGAAGGGGGCGACTCAGAAGAAGAAGATGATGATGATGACGATGACGAGAAGGATGACAATGATGAGAAAAAGAAAGAGGGCGACGATGCTGATGAGGAGAAGGACGGCAAGAAAAAGAGGAGAGGTCTGTTTGGTCGAAAGAAAAAGGAGTAATACTCTCAACTCCTACTATACCACCACATCAGAAAAAGAGAGACGAGTCTATAACCATACATTGTAACAATTTTATAATCCTACATTTTCAATTTCATGTTCTTGGAAGTAGTAGTCGAGAAATGTCCTATCTCAGACCATCTTACTTCTACTGGACAGTCGTCCCCTCTCTTCTTGTCATAGCACAGCTTATTTCTACTGGAAATCCATATGAACAACACCGTCTTTTATGTCTTGGTTCGGCTTTCTGCTACTTACACATACTTACAAAGTATCCAACCATTTTGTCTTGTCCTACTGATGGTAGCTCCAAATATTTTACGATTAGAACTCTTTTTTGTAATCGTAACAGTAGAAAGAAGTTACCAGCCTGGCTGTGGGGGCTGGGGTAGTAAAAAGACGGTTTGGGACAAAAACGCTTGGTCGTCGCAAAAAAGTCCCAACCACGTCAAGGAACTTTTTCTCCCTTCCGGAGTCTCGAGTGTCTTCCTTCTTCTCATGTCTGTCCCGAATGACTCTCGTTCCGGTCACAGTTATTTAAGAGTATTTAATGGAAGACTCAATTAACCCCGTCGAAGAAAACTTATTGGCATAATTGTTTCCCCGCAACCTCGAACGTGACGTGAATGAAATGGGTGGGTCACTTTTTTTAAAAAGTGATATGTGTTATGTACGTAGTAGTAGCGTATGTCTTATATATGTGTGCATGCATATATGTATGCGTTTCTATCAGACATTTGACAAGAGGCAGGCACGGGCCCTTTTCTGCAAAATTTCTGATCGTGTAAATACCCTGTGCCATCGGGTAGGCAGTCTTCGTAGGAACTTGTGGTATGATTGGCCACTGGACCTATTTTGCATTACCTACCAGAACCCGCGCGGAAATCAAGACCTTCCCAAAAAAAATCACATCATCAGTAGCAGCAACAACCGGCAACAAAGAACCCCATTTCAGTGGTTCAAAGGAAGGAGTAGTAGTATCATAGAAGTATATACAGCTTCCTCAAACGAGTAGAAATAGATAGAAGACCAAACAACGAAAGAAAAATATGAAGTCTTCAAAGATTGTGAGATTTGATCGTATTCGCGTTCGACAGTTTCCAATCA
>JAAMXS010001465.1:0-22115 GCA_019693525.1 Cylindrotheca fusiformis | reverse complement strand
GATCCGTTTTAATTGCCAACATGATATGACGGGGTGTTATACGACGTCGTTTGTTGTCGTCATGGGCCGCCGTTCCGGCCATTTCCAAAATTTCGGCACAGAGATATTCCAACACGGCCGCCAGGTAGACTGGTGCTCCGGCACCCATACGTGTCGCATATTTACCCTGACGCAAATACCGTCCAATACGACCCACAGGGAATTGTAATCCGGCCTTGGCGGATGTCGTGGTCGTCAATTTCTTTTTTCCACGACCTCCTTTTCCTTTTCCTGACATGATGACGTCTTGGTTGTTGTTGTTGTTGTTAGTAGGATTTGAAACAAAAAGGTTGACGACATCATCTATATTTATTTTGGAGTGACTATGATTTCAAATAGTTCTGGACGCGTAGAAATATACGATGGTAGTCGTTCGTGTAGGATGGATGGACCCTACTCACCCACCATGCTACTTCGATTCATAAATACTAGTAGCTACTAACTGTCTGTTTTGTGAATACACGACCATTCACAGATATAAATTTTCATTGTAGTAGTCTATTCATCTTCTCTTTAGTAAATTAGAATTCTTTTTTTTTTCCTTCACAAAGGCTCTTTCAAAAACTTAAATGACAACTGTTTGGCTATACCAGATTTACAATGTTTCTTCTATGATTGTTTTTGTTTGGTTGTTTTTGTTTGTGGTTGTTATTTCTAATTTTTATGTATTCTTAACACGTATAAAGGTTATTCCTTTTTGCGCTGTAGTATTTCCATGGAATTTTTTTTTTGGTTGGTTTTGGCCTGGTTCTACGACCAAGGCTCTCTCTCTGTCGGAATTGTGTTTGTTTGTTTGGCAATCATCCATTCTTCTTCTTGCTTTTTTTTTAATGTTTTATGTGGGAACGAAATTGGGATTGGCATCCTTAATTTCTTGTGGCATATTACGGACCCAACAACCAATATCTTCGACGTAATCGGCACATTTGACAACATCATATTCATAAATCGTAGCCGGTGCAAAATCATAAACGGTAGGTCCTCGTAACTTGTTGTCATCATTGTCATTCTTATTTTGTGCTGCTTCTTCTTTGGCACGTTGTTCTTCTTGAGCATGCTCTTGATACATTCGTTGCACATCATTATTGTTTTGTTTATTCTCTCGTATGGTACGAACATTGACATGAATCGTCGGTGATCCATCTCTTGGTTCAAATGTTGGTGTTTCTGTCATGTGTGGTTGTTCATGTTTACTTTCCACAAAATGATAAGCCTTACAAGATGTTACCCATTTACAATCAATACAAATACAAGACAAAGCAGAAGAAGACTTTTGGTGCTTGTGGTTGTTTGAAATTGCCACAAAGGCATTTAGAAATTGCAATTGAATGAAAAGGAATAATATAAAAAAGGAGGAATGATTTTGTCGTCTCATGATTGTTGTTGTTGTTGCTATTGTTGTTGTTGTTGTTGATGCTGCGGTGCTCTTTGTTCAACTCGTCCTTCTCTCTTTGTGTTGCTTTCGTCATCACGGACATTGACGTCATCACGCGGCGGGTTCGTGTTGGAAGGATTTCTGATCATGTTGCGCGGTTGAGGTGCGCTCGGTGCGTGTGGCATGCAGAGTACGCAACGCAGGCGCGCAAGACTACTTCAGTTTCTTTATATATCGAGATCTTTTTGCATAGCAAAACACACTTCTCCCTTCGTCAACGAATTGTATTGTCTAGCTGTAGTTCATCATCATCAGACAAGAGAGACAGTGGAAGATCTATATTTGGCAATAATGACTCAAACAAGAAGAAGGCAAACGGTGAACATTTTCTCTCTACTACTACTAGTAGTATTGGCAACAAGAACTTCATCCTATTGTTGCGATGCTGCATTTCTTTCACCAATGACGACTCTGGCCATGTCAAGATATCCTTCTCTGCAAAAGCAACAACAACAACGACGAATGTCTCTGAACAACAATGACGACGACGACAAAAATGAAGAAAATGATGATAGTAGTAGTACTCAACAGGAAGCAGCAACACCGTCGGTAGTATCATCCGAAACAGCAATAATGGTTGATACTACTACTACTACTTCTACTGGTGTCGATACTCGAGATACAACATTGGGAATGTTGTTGCGAGGCATATTCCAGAACAATAAAAATGATAATGATATTCTCGGAATTGATTCGGTCATTGTTGCCAAGGCCGATTTGCCCCATTTGAAAATTTGGAGAGATCAAAGTTATCAAATCAAATCCATCTATTGGCAATCCAACAATGTTAACAATGACAGCAATGAAAACAAAGATGGCAGTGATGTCATTGTGAAACAAATACCACAAACAACTGTTGCATCATCGATTCCATCGGGATATACACAATATTTGACAGTTTACAATCCATCCTATCATAACCATGATCAACAACCAAAACCAGTCATTGTTACAGTGGAAGAATTGGGTGGTGGTGATGGCGGTTCATCATTGGTATCCTTACAGACCGAAATATTCGATAGTATCCTATTTGCATTACCAATGGTAGGATTTTGGACAGCTCTCTGTATCGTCTTTGCCAATATGTACAATGATCGATATGGTGGAACATTTTTTGATGCCTTTTGGGGAAGATAGAAAACGTCATAATAATAATAAAGGAAGCAAACAAGCAAGCAACAACAACAAAAAACGAAATATATCTATATATATAGTACAGAAGAGTTTCAACAATATAACGAGTTTGTTCTTGTATAGTTTTTCCATTTTCTTCTCCGCTTCGCTTCGCTTCTCTCTATGAGTCAACAGAGGATTGAGATCCACGCAAACTATACAAAGAATCTTGGGATTGCAAGGTTTCCAATGCTGTCTTGATATCCATAATAGTAGTAGTAGTAGTATCGTGGGATGGTTCACGACCACCCATACTACTACTACTACTTCTAGTAATCCTCGCAGTAGCAATAGTTGTAGTAGTACTGTCCATGTCTCTTGTCGTTGTTGTTGCTGTCATCATGGATCTTTGATTCTTCTCTTCAGGTTCGAATCCATCCGTCCCATAACTAGTCGTCGTAGTCGTTGTAGTAGTTGTAATACTGTCCATGTCTCTTGTGGTCGTCGTAGTACTGTCCATGTCTCTTGTTGTGGTCGTTGTCATACTGTCCATGTCTCGTGTGGTCGTCATTGTTGTTGCCATCATGGATCTTCGATTTTCTTCTTCTTCGAGTTCAAAGGCATCGGTCCAAAAACTAGTATCATGTAATGCCAATTCTAACCATTCCATATATTGGTTTCCCAAATGATGATTGACCAAATCCAATCCTGCCAATGGTGATACCGTCCAATCCCACAACGAAACGCCAGCATAACCTTGAATCGGATCTCCCGATTGACGATAATAGGCATTGGCACCAACATCATTTTCATCATTATCGTCACATTGATAGTACAATAAGTGACCAGCATGATGATATCGAATATTCGGGACACGGGGTACGATATCATTGCAATAGACCATCCTCCAAATGGATAAATTGGGAATGGATTCCGCCAAGATTTTATAGGCTAAATTGCCCTGTCGGGGTGCCCCCAAGGATGTAATATGAACCGAAATCGTCGGATGGAAATGTGCATAATAGGTACCCATCAATTGTGCATTGGCACCACCCAAACTATGTCCCATAAAATGGACCGTATGGTCGTAATAGGTCCCATTGTCACGACCCAATAGACTATTACTGTTCAAAATGGATACGACATGATCATAGAGACCATCAGAAAAGACACCATTATTGAATCCTCGATGGACCTTGAGAGAAATGGTAGAATTTTTCAATTCTCCACTGAAATAATCCAAGGCTGGGACGACTAAACTTGCCGAAAGTGTCCGGTTGGGAGGACCAAAGGACGGTACTTTGGGCAAATCAATATTGGTCAACCAATCACCATCAGCCGTCTCATCTGTCCCTCGAAAGACGACCATAATTCTTCCTTTTCCATCCTGCTGTTCCGACTCCAAAGACGACGATGATGACTCTGTGGATACAATCATAACTTCGGTAGATCCCGTATCTTGAAAGGAATGGACGGTATACTTGTTTGGCAAGACATCCACTGCCTGTGAGGCATCATTAATACTATAAATGAATCGACCTGCCAAATCGACAGTCTCATAGGCCAAATCGACGGGCAATATACCATTGTCATCGGCAAAGGGATTTGCATCCAGTGGTAATGGACTGGGAAGATCCACATGATCAGCAATACCAATATTACTACCATCCTCACCATTATCATTTCCATGCACACCATGCACACCATGAATTGCAAGGAATAAAATGCAAGCTTGAAGGGGAACAATGAGTGCACGAAAGAGAAAGGTCATCCTTCCACCAGACAATAATAGAGTTATTCTGGAGAGCTCTCTGGAAATGAAATCAGCACCCAATGACAAAAAGCGAATGGAAGGGGGCACAGATGGAGAGTGAGGAAGAGCCTTCTTCTTCTTCGCACCTATTCCGGGGTTTGTTGCGAAGAAAAGAGTAAGTGTTGATATGTGTCTCTCTTCTTGTCTCTTTGAACTCCTTTATTACCAATGTTGACGGCATATAAAAGAGGCTATAAATCTCAACTTCCACAAGAGTGCAAGCAGCAAACCCTTTGTCAACCGTTCTGGGGAACGGGGAAGCGTTCAATGAAAATGGGGGACACACGTGTACGGAACTCCATCCAACGTTTTGTTTTGAAAAAAGGAGGGGGGATTGGTTTTTACGGGTGACAACACATGTTGCTTCCACGTTCAACCATTTGCACATGCATACTTCTCTATCATACGGAGGATAAGTAGGATTGGATCGATTTCGCTTCCAATCTGACGTATTGTCAGGTACCCTTTGCTACGTGAAGATTAAAGAATGGATCTAACCCGTATACCAGTGGGCGTTATGTATCTTTGGCCAGTTCGTTAAGTGTTTCTTTTTCACTCATTTTTTGGTTGGTCTCGTTGGCTTGAAGCATGTTGTTAAAACATAAATCGGCGAACCCTCGACATTTACACAACAACAGCAACAACAAGAAAGATGCCGGTCCATGGCCTTCCAATAGCAGTCTTTCTTATTTCTACCACGTTTTCTGTGGTCGGTGCAGATCATCGATCGGGACAACATTGGGCAACGACTGTAAAACCGTTTTCTTTGGGAATCATAAAGAGCATTGTTAACAACGGTGATGGAGGGAACGATTGGTTAGGAAATTGGGATTGGGCGCTGGAAGCATGGAGTCAATTGCCAGGACTGAATCTAGTGACGGTACCGGGAGAAACGGACAGTGAAACTCGAATGGAATGTCCTGCTAAAGAAGGCTATGTTCGAGTGTGCAACCACGATTATGGGGAAACCAGTTGGAGGGGGATGGCGAGATGGAACTACTATGTCAACGATGACGATGATGAAGAACACATTTACCAATGCATTGTTAAACTGAATGATAACAGACGAACGGATCATGAAAGGAAATGGATGTGTCACGAACTTGGTCATTGTCTGGTACGTTTAACAAGATTGTACATTTCTCTTTGAATGAATGTATCTAACATTGTATGTGATGCACACACTCGGAAACAGGGACTGGGTCATACCAGTACGGAAGGTGAATCTGACAATAGTTGTATGGATTATTCGACTGCTCCTTCCAGTATTGGCCCTGGTGAGATTGATTATGATGTCCTAGAAGATGTCTATGATCATTTGGATTCGTTCGATTCGTACGAATTTGTCAATCCTCCTCCGCAGGTTATCAGCTGTTCTGATAGCGATCGTGCGGATCTTATCCAAAAGTGCGATTGTAGCGGACCAGCACCCAATAAGGCATGGGCCAATGAGATGGAATATGAATTATGTATAGCGAGTGCCATTCAAGGAACAGGTTGTGGTCTGAATTCGGTTTTGGAGTTGGGAGGTTGCCTACCATTCGATCCTCCAACACCCGCACCTACGATCAAAACTAAGGTACCGACCATGTCACCCACCAAGCTACCAACCAATAAGTCACCCACCAAGCTACCAACCAATAAATCACCCACCAAGCTACCAACCAAGAAGTCACCCCCCACCAGATCTCCAACGGTTCTGATGGAGTCGGATACTCCCAGTGAAACCCCATCGGCGCATCCATCGATTCCACCAGTGGTTTTGGATTCGGATAGTCCCAGTCAAGTACCATCCCTTGGCGCTTCCACAAACTCGCCCACGATTGAAGACAATTCCGACTTGGATTTTACACTTTGCTATGAAAAGAAACTTTTTCAAATTGCCCAATTGTGCGATTGCCATGGTCCCGTTCCGAATTCTCCCATTGCATGGGCCAACGAAGATGAATATTTGCAATGTGTCGATACGGCCGTCCGACATACTGGATGTGAATTGCAAAAGGTATTGGATATTGCCGATTGTCTTCCATTGCATAATACTGCTCCAAGTTCTATGCCCACTTTTGAGTTTCGGGCCGGTCCCAATCCAACCGAGGATAATGAGGAGGAGGATGATGATTCTCTTTCCACAGTGGATTCTGTTTGTACCCAAGAGGAACTGGCCGAATTGTCAACAGTTTGCAGTTGTTCCAAGAAATGGAAGAATGCTCGTGAATATGAACGTTGTGTGGAAAAGGCCATTGAGAATAGTCCTTGTCAAATGGCTGCCGTCATTCAAGTATCGGCATGTTATCTTTCCTTTCCACCCAAAGACAAGCACTCCTCGTCAGGGAACAATGTACAATGTGAATCGTACTTGACCAGTAATGAATGCAAAAGGCGAAACGAGTCCTGTCAATGGAGACCGTTGGAAAATATTTGTATCACACAACCAGCACGACGGTTGTTGCACCAAGATGATGAAAAGGATGATGATTACTATACTCCATCGTTACGGATTCGTGAAAAGCATTGGGATCGAACGTATATAAGTTCGGAATGTCATTCTCCATCACGATTTGGTCTACCAGAAAAAGCTACCTTGATTATGGCCAGTAAACGATCTTGTAAATATGAGATTCGAAATGGAAATCGTGTCGAAGTGGTGGGTGTTTTGTTGTGAACAAAAGGAGGGGAGGGATGAAAATATGATAATCCAACCATAGCTAATTTTTAATAGACTGTTTAGTCACTATGTATTTTGGTTTTTGTTTGTATGGAGTCATTCTTGCTAAATAGGATAGATACACATGAAAGAGAGCCACACATTACACATATTACATAGTGGGAGTCTCATCCAAGCGTTACGCCGTCGATGCCGTCGATGATATTTACGAACGAAGAGAGTCTTGTAGAGAGCGTCATCCATGCCAGGAGGAGAGCGCATGGATTGGCGATGAATATTGAATTTGGGAACGGATTGACTGTTGCCCCAATGAATCCATCCACCAATCATATTGGATGTTTGGTGGTGGTTGCGTGTTCGACATGCATTCGTTCAATTCTCTGCTACATCCTCTACAGCGATTCGGGTTTTCGTCAAGTTCGAATGGCGAACATTTTCTGTACACTTCTACGGATAGTACTGATGCAATGACAGTGAGAAGCCCAAAAACAGGAACACCACATTCTCATTTTATTTTACAGCGCACCCAACACATAAAAACAAAAATCAACGAAGGCACAAAAAAACAAATAAGCCAAATTTCATCATGTGGACCAACCTTTCCGTTTCCATCCTTGCTTTGCTAGTTCTTTTATCCTGCATGACAGAAATCTCTGCAGGCAAACGTCATTGCTCTTCTTCCGATTGCCGTCATCCTCACAGAGGTATGTTTTGTTGTTTGTTGTTTATAGTCATCATTCGAATGGTCACAAAAACTATTATGTTGGCGCAGTTTGTCTCACATCATATTGCTTTTTTTATTATTACTGAACAGCCTGGAGTCAACCCTATACCAGTCCTCAACTATTTGATGTACGAGAAGTCCTCTTGCGATCACCAGCATTTGTCGCTAGTGTCGAAAAGAGGAGTAGGAGTACTACTACTACTGGTAGTAATAGTAGGAGAAAGCAACAAGAGATGACTTGCAATGCTGCCGTATCTCGCAACAATAACAGAAAGAATACAGGATGGATTCGACGAAGCAACACATTCCGAAAGCAGCAATAAAAATTGTTTGCACTAAGATGGTAGGATTGACATTTTTTCGTCGTTGGAAAATGGGCCTGCAAGGCTGGATATGCCTACCTGAAAAAAAAGAAAAATTGGGCGAAACAACAACAGCAAATCACGCTCAAAAGAAATCAATAGGATGAAACCAAGAAAGAACAAACAAGACAACGCTCACAGATCTTGGATACTCTATCCGTTTTTTGTAAGAAGAAATAAACTCTTTATTTTGCTCTAGTATTGTTGTAAAAGAAAGCAACATCATTGTTGCCCTACTATTATAGTAGTCTCGTGAAAGAATCAGAGCTCTCCAACTTTTTTCGTCTTCCTCTTTGGTAGTATGAAAATACTACTACAGAATACAACAAAGACTATTCACCCACTCCTTTTTTTTGGTGTGAACATGGATAAGAGGGAGGAGAGCAATCCTCTGTGGCCATCTTTCGACCAACTGAAGTGATGTCGTCTGTCCATCATCCCTTTCGGAAGCATGACCATCTGTCGACGTCATCCTTACTTATGAATGATGACATCAAGTGTTCTCGAAATTCTCTGAAATATTCTGAATTTTGGTTCTTATCCAAGATACCATTTCACGGATGGCCTAAAAATCCTACCAAGTCCACAGTAGAGAAGACATGTGGGAACCACCATCAATGACCCATTTGAGGTATTTTTTTTTCGGGTTGGTGGGAGTGATTGGTTTACGTGGAGCCCACGTAGGCAAATGGTATGTTATTGTTTCGGAGCTCTCCCAAGAACGCAAAATAAAACAAGAACATTCTCTCTCCCACACCACAACGAATATATAAGAACAAAACGACAATATAAGATCCACAACAACAACAACAACAACACAAAGCAAACAAGTTCATATGTTCAATCAATATAGGATGAAGCATTTTCGTTTTCTTGTTGTTCTCGTCATTGCCACATGTCTTCCTGGACGAGCAGAGAGTCGTCGAGCACTTGCTGTGCAACGAGGTACGAGAACAGAATAGCAAAACGAGAACCAAAGAGTCATTTTGTCATTTTGCACTAATCACTTGTTGTTGTATTTTGTTCGACGATAGCCTTGAAACCTAGCCTATTTGATACTCGTGAGGTGTTGTTGATGACATCCTCCTCCTCCTCCTCGAGAGAACAAGAAGAAGAAACAGGGGATGAAATGGAGAGCAACGCCTCTCCAGACGTTGTGAATCCTACACTTTCTCCTCCTCGCCGTCGTCGTCGTAGACGCATTGCCTTTTTGACACCTCGAGACATACATAACCTGGATGAACTCGTGTACTTATCCTTTCACCCCTTTTAAAAGAGGCTGATGTGAAATCATTTTCCTGGTGCTAGGCCTATAGGAAGAAAAAGAACGGGAATCTCTACCAGAAATAGACAATGCTAGGAACACTGGCAACACCAAAATCCATTTTATTTACAAAAATCGACGGCTCGAACTGAGCATACCCATCATAGAACAGGAAGGTTCATCCTTGCACGAATAGCATTGTATTTTTATGGACTGTATAAAAACATGATTGAATAAGCCAAGCAGCATTGTTCAGTTTAGAAATAAGCTATACTGCAAGAGATAGAAAGGACTATAGTACTATAGAAGAATGACTAAACGTGATAAAAATGAATTCTGGATTGTCCTAAGATAATGACTAATTGTTAAGTTCTGGATTTTTTGTCAAAGTTGGAGAGTGAGGGAGCCAACATCTGATTCTAGACTTAGTACACCTGCCCTACAAAACATTGTAGCCTACAAAACATGGTAGCAAAGTGTTTGAATTTCTGTATCTCCGGCTACTAATACACACTACGAAGTAGCAACAGTTGTTGTTCCAAAAGGCCATCAGCAGTAGACAAAAAACCGGGATATGGTTTCCTTGTCGATGGCAAAAAATGCAAAAAATGCACCACACAGCGTGTAGTAGATGCATAGAGTATTGGCTGGTGACTATATACCCATTTGGATGGATGGTCATCACTGCAAAATAAAGACTCTCCCTGATACAGGTTTCATCATGGAATGGAACGACATGTCTGCATCCCAGTTTTACTTCCAGATAGGATCTCACACAAGCTCAGTTCTTTTTGTCAGATATAGTGGCAAGAAGAGAGTAGAGATTTGATGTACTGTATACGTTGATTGATTGAATGAATGGTTGATTGATTGATTGCTTGCACCACTGGTCCAATTTTTCTCAACACCCCAGAGCTCCGAGCGTCAGGGAGCATAGAGCAATCTCATGCAAAGCAAGAATGTAGAGGACATATTGGTAGTCGAAAAAATCAGATACGCAAGATATTGGAAACAACTGGACCATTGTCTTTCCAAGAGAGTCCATACTCCAGAAATCGACCATTCTGGTTTTTCTTGTTTCCTTCTTGGACATATCATCATGCCCCCCAGAGACTTCTGCAAACCTTTTTTTCCTTCTTCAAGGAATGTTGTGGATATGCCTTGCTGTAGACTTTTGGGGGTGGTAGTAGCAGCAGGTTCTTTTGCCAAAAAATAATAAAGATTGAAGCAAACGTCATGTCACGTATACAACAGGTCGAAGCGATCGTTCTTTTCGGTGTTCCCTTTTTCATGCTTGGTTGATGAAAATCGCCATTGAATCCGTGCGGTAGGGCTTCCATTTCTCGCCCTAAAGAGCGGCCTCCTCTCAAATTCTAAATCGTGTCACATTCCACTGTGGGGTATCTTTTTCACCATGTGTGATACCCTGATAACAAACGGGGATAGTCAACTCCTTTTCTCAAACGGGTTGGGGCAGCTCCTTTTCACAATAGTAGTAGAACAATCTTAGCAGAAGAACGGATCACCCCCAGATCAATACAATATGTAGAGTTTCGCAGACTCAACGTTGGGAGTCCGTGATCGGGAATCGTATCGAATAGCTTCAAAAAAGTTTTGAGGGAATCTCCAAACGCTGCTGTGTTGTTACACCTGCATGACTGATGCACTATTTCTTCAAATATCAAGTCCTTGGTCTTCGATTGGACGCCGGTCGCTTTGCTGATGACTGACAACATTCCATCATTCTTTTTTCAAAGCCTTCTAAGAAGGTTTACTTCTAGGAAGAAGACAACCTTGCTTCTCTATATTCCGTCGGCAACCGCAGGAAGCAATCCTCCAAGTTTTTCCTTTATGTCTTTGTGGGATTCATCACGACCAAATCTCCAATATCACCCCCTGCTTACTGTTGTAGACTAGGGGTGTGGAATTGCCAGTTCTTTTTGCCGCACAACGATTGAAACAGGCCCAAGATGTCCATAGTTCGTTCGCTCGCACATGTGTCGTCACGTATCTTTAGGCATCCCCTCCACATTGGAGAAAATCGGAATAAAAAAATTAGCAGAGTGCTTGCATCTTTCTTCCTTCGAGAGGCAATGAATTTTTGCGAGAGTACTAGTCATCACCATCATTCTCCAAAGTCACCTGCGAATTCATCGAGGGCGTGTGTATTCTGCTGTCCGGACCAACCTGGCATGTTGTCTTCGTCGTCGTCGTCGTCAGCACTACTGCCACCTGCCACCCCATTCAACAAGCGAATTTTTGGATGCTGTGGTCCTTGGATCATGTCTTCAAGACACGTCAGCATACCAGGGTGACGTGACAAAGAACAACTCATCTGTTCCTTGATGTTGCCTGTATATCAAAGGTTCCATCACCGCATCTCATTCGTCCAATCAGCTTGATCCTTCGTGTTGGTGAAAGAAGGTTTCTTTTTCTCCACAAGTTGATCAGATATATTTAACGGAACGTTGCACCCAGATAAACGGAAATACTAAAATGCTCTGTTCCTCAGGCCACGTCACTCAGTCACTGATGTTGTTGTTGCCATTGGCTCGATGCATCCTCAGAGAATGCAATTCTTTCTTCATATCCACCAAATCAAAATCGCTGACTTTAGAGGAAACGCACAGGTTTGAACCCTCAAACCAAGACACATCGCAACCAAACAAAACCACCTACAACCATCAAGATATATTCATGAACACAGAAGGCAATAGAATGAAGAGAAAGCGAGACGAATACAGTTCTGCTTCTGATGGATCTTCGACCAAACTTGGCCGAATCAGTCCTAATAGTAGCGATGATGATAGTTCAACTGGCGAGTCATCCTCCTCGTCATTGCATAGCAGTCGCCGAAACCCTCAAGAATCTTTGATTTCTATGCTCAAGGAAGAAGGTTGCAATCCCGAGGTGGTTTCCTCACAATCTCTTCCAGACTTCTTTGCCGAAGTGACAGAAGAGGAAATTCAAGCCTACGATGCCGAAGCCTTGCGAGCCATCCGTGAGGCAGATATGGAAACCCTCAGACGGTTTCTGGACGAAAATAGGCCACTCAAATGTTCCAACCAATTTGGAGAAAGCTTATTGCATCTTGCGTGTCGGAAAAGTTTGATCACGGTTGTCACATTTTTGGTCGACGAAGCCAACGTTCCCCTGAATGTTCGAGACGATATGGGACGTAGTCCTCTCCACGATGCCTTTTGGTGTCCAGAAGTTAATTTCGAATTGGTCGACCTAATCCTTCAACGATGTCCCGATCTGTTAATGATCAGCGACAAACGTGGCCATCCTCCTCTTGCCTACGCCAGAAAGCAGCATTGGAAAAGTTGGAACACCTTTTTGCAAAGTCGATCTGATATCATCAAAACTATCCGCATAGGCACTTCTGATACTACTAGCAGTAGTCAAGAAGAATCTGACTAATATCTGCTAAAGAGAAGTTGAAACTATTATTATTATGTATCAGTACTGTCGAAAGACTGCTTATGAGGATATTTTACCCCCTAATACTGAGATTATGACCTCGGGAAGAAGATATGATGGGCTCCCGATGCCAGCGTGCCCTCAAGCAACTAAGTATTAAATGCTAGAGTGGGAATATGCAGAGAACGCGTTTGCTATTTGTAATAATATATCTGGGAGGTACCGTCTCTAGCATGCCATCCTTATCTCCCAAAGGGTGATGGGAAACAAAACAAAGTGAATTGGTACTGAGTCAGTCTCCAACCCAATCGTAGTGGAGAGCCAAAGACACACGTGACAGATGGCAGATAGCAAAAGACAGATGGCAGATGGCGAAAAACAGATGGAAAAAACAGATGGCAAGGGCTGTCGCTACGACACGCGCGGGGCGCCTTGGTGTCAATAATGCATGGGAGAAACGATGACACCCCCGACTGCTAGCCTCAGAAAAAAGCAGAGACAGCACGATGGCGATGATGCCTTACTATTTGGGATTCCTTTTGTCTTTTCCTACCCTCTCACAAAATAGAAAAGAAAGATACTTAATGTGATGGGAAAGTCAACGACAAACTAGCGATGCCGGGGCAAAATGGTGACTTTCGAGATTTTTCTCTGCTTTCGAAGCTTGGTATAGTGTTGCTGATGGATATGACGACCTTAAGATTGAAGCATCAATTTGAAAGTTCTTCGGTGAACAAGGTGTGCTATTCCCAGTCGTACCATTCCTTTGAAGAGGACTCAATGCTTCAACTACGTAGTTGACAAAGGATGATCCATTGGCAGCAGTTACTCAAGTAGTGGATGAGTTTGGTGGAATGACTCCACTCCATGTTCTGTCATTTGTCACAAGACTCCAAATGTGGTTATGCTGCTAGCTTTGATGAAAATAAGCCCCCCTGGCTCATATCATACTTGCTCATATCATACTTGGTCGGGAGGGAAAGATTTGGGTCGACTCTGATGGTTTCTCTGTACTGCAATCGATTTCCTTCCGTACATAATTTGCCAGATTCTTGTTGCAGAGGACTCTACCAACGTCGCTCCTCCTCCTAAACGACGACCAATCCACAGTCAAGGCCTCGCCGACCACCTACAACATAGTATCTGATTTCGACGACGACCGGTTGGATAGCCAAGCTGGATCGAATCTGGCATCCTCTTTGGAAGGTGAAGACTTGACGGCCCCCTCAATGAACAGAGAATCTTTGATCGACAGAGCTCCCGAATCAATAGCGGTGCTTCTGTCGTGCTGCCCCATGTGCTTCCTTTTCTGGACAGACTGGACGTAGAAGACAACTACGTTTCGTTTATTCCCAAGATCAGTCACCAGTATCGGCCCATGCCTCGTCTTCTCATGACGAAGCAAGGTCTCTCCCTACGTTCCCACAGCGAAGAAGGGTCACTGGCACGACTATAGCTCCAACCAAAACAATTTTTTGAAAGCAACAGTTTCGTAGGAGTAATAATCTTGCCCATGGGCGTCATACCTGTGAGGTTGGGGACAGGCCAGTGAACACTGAACTATGAGTTAAGGGCTACTATATAGTATCTCTTATGTGGATTATAAATTATAAACCCGCTTCGTGGATTTGGCATCATCGTCTCAGGAGGTTCATTGAGGTTTCTTCGGACAAGAACCATACTATCCCTATTTGCTATCTCGTTCAATGACTACGCAATGTGACCGTGATTGCTGGATGGGGTGGAGTATACAGTAGGGGAGGGGATGCAGGACGCACCAAATTACAGAGAATGCGTTGGATATGTCAATAGAGCTCATAACACAAGAGTAACTCCATCAGACAAGCAAAAGCTCAACGTCCGTAGAAGCATCGTGATGATGAGTATACACGTTGAGAAAGAAAAAGTCACCACCACCAAAACTACTCTCAAGAGTTCAGTGATTTGAATCTGGCATATCTTTGCTTCGACGTTGCGATCATGGAACAGCGTCCTAACATGGAAGAAAGGAACGATTCATCAGAGTTCTTAGTCTACACGAGCGAAAGAAAGGATATTGACATACCAAAAGAGGAATTGACTCACCTGCGAGTAGATTCTTCCGTGATAGAGATTCCTGACCAAACGTTTAGGAGCTGCAAGAACTTGAAGTATGTACAGATTTCGGAGACACTGACACGCATTGGAAAAGGCGCTTTCGGTGAGTGCTCCTCATTGAAAAGCGTTCAGTTTGTTTCAGATGACACTCGTCTAGGGACCAATTCGATCAATGCCTGTTTGGAAGACGGGACGATTATGTTTCCAGAAAGGTTAGTGTTGGAGATTGGGGAAAAGGCATTTTGTGGGTGCGGAAGTCTGCGGAAGGTTATTGTTTGTTTTGTTTCCACTCGACTTGGCCCAGGAGTGTTCATGGATTGCTCCAGTTTGATTTCTGTTGAGCTTTCTTCCGTGAAAGAGATTCCTGACCAAACGTTCATGTGGTGCAAGAAATTGAAGTATGTACAGATTCCGGAGACACTGACACGCATTGGACAAGGCGCTTTCGGTGAGTGCTCCTCATTGAAAAGCGTTCAGTTTGTTTCAGTTGACACCCGTCTAGAAACCAATTCGATCAATAACCGTTTGGAAGACGGGACGATTGTGTTTCCAGAAAGGTTAGTGTTTGAGATTGGGCAATATGCATTTTTTCAGTGCGTAAGTCTTCGGAATGTCATTTTTCGTTCTATTTCCACGAGACTTGGCAAAGAAGTATTCAAATGTTGCTCCGGTTTGATTTTTGTTGAGCTACCTGAAGGGCTTCAAGTGATCGAAAATTGCTTGTTTTTGCGTTGCGAATCGTTAAGAACGGTCAATATACCTTCTTCAGTGATCAAGATTGGTAGAGAAGCTTTTTATCAATGTCATCACCTGGCTTCTTTTGTGCTTCCGCAAGGACTCTTGGAATTAGGAGCTAGATCTTTTACCTGGTGTTGGTCAATTGAAACTCTACACGTCCCCTCTACAGTATCTTCAATTGGAGTGGCCGCATTTGGCCATTGCTACGGACTAAAGCATATCAAGCTGCCTCCAACCTTGGAGATAGTTGGAAGACAGCTTTTTTCTGGGTGCGAAAAGCTTGAGTTTATCGAGCTTCCTGCGACATTGAAGACTCTCGGAGATAAGGCTTTTCAAGGCTGCTTATCCGTGTCACATATAAGAATTCCCCCAAGCATCGAAAGCATTGGATTCGAGTCTTTCCTTTACTGCAGCAGTTTGCTTTCAATTGAACTTCCAGAGGGCATTTTGTTCAGTGCTGATCTCTCCCATTGTCGTTCCTTGGTGAATTTGGCGTGTAAACCCTTGTACTCTGGACAATTCGAGCATCGATTCGAACGTTGTCCGGTGAACAAGCTGTGCTACTACCAGTCATACCATTCCTCGGAAGAAGCAATGATTCAACTACGCAGTTTGATGGAGGATGATCCATTGGCAGCATCTACCAAAGTGGATAGGCTCGGTATGACTCCACTACATATTCTGTCGTTGTCACAGACTCCAAATATAAATATGCTACTATTTGTGATGAAAGCAGGTCCCCTGGATCATATCGTCCGTGGCAGGGACTCATTCGGGTCCACTCCGATGGACTATTTGTGTTTGAATCGGACACCAAACTCTATCGAGTCGATTCGAAGAGTACTACTGGCGCGTTTTAACTATTGCCTGGGCTTGGACTGGCCGACACCGACATCCAATACTATGTGGCAGGCCTTCGACGAGGCGTTGTCGGTGGATTGGTCTTCCAGGAGTAGGGAGATTGGTAGATTCTATTACCAACTTGCAAAGCATGAACGGAAGGAAATCCTTTCGTTGCTGGAGCTATATCTTTGGAAGGTGAAGATTAATGACTTGGTCGATGGCTCGAAGAAGGAACTGAAGATCGCCAATCGACAGAGCTGCCGGATCTATAGTGGCGCTTCTGTTGTGATACCTCATGTTCTCCCGTTTCTTGACAATATTGACGCGCTGTAAGATTATTTGTTCTCTTGTCTTGTTGGAGATTGGTAATAGATCAGTTCACGACCAATAGGATCCGGACAGAATTGGGCACCGCCACTAGCTAGTGTCACCAATGAGTGATCTCTTTTCCACGATCGTGGTTTCATTGCATCTTCAACTTGGTTGGTTCATTGAGGTTTCTTTCCACTACTAATACTGTTAGGACGATAATCTCTTTCTATTTTATCCAGACTCTGTTTTTTTTTTTCCTTTACCTCCGATTGGTGTTGCGGTATTACCGTGTCCCACTGTGTAACCGAAACGAAGGATGTCGGATGGATGAATGATCTTAGATGGAGTTATTCGGAGGTATCATTATGTTGTTGCACGGCAACTTTCCATCGTCGGTAACGAGAAGATACCGTGTCCCACTGTGTAAACCGAAACGAAAGATCTCGGATGGATCAATAGATTTAGATGGAGCTTAGCTATTCGAAGGTATCATTATCATATTATTGTTGCACGGCAACTTTCCATCGTCGGTAACGGGAGAGGACTATAAAAAAGAAGTCGAAAATGCAAAATATATCACACACTTTCTCTGTCCTTAATTCCATGCAACATTTCTGGTATACTTGAAGAGGAGCTAGCTCCAGCGATACGATCCGTTTTCGTTTGGCGGGGGGACGCAAAAAAAAACTCAAGACCTCAAATGGCCCGGTAACATCGTTGATGATTCATCATTGTTGTGCCACCTCCTATTTGGGAATATAAATGTCATTCTTTTTGTAACACGCAGTTTTGTCGAGTTGGTTGTGGATGAATCCAGCATTGACTTTTTCTCCTCGCCGCTATCTCCACAGCCTACTCTGAAGAACAGTTTCCTGAAACAATATCCTTTTCTCCGACAACAATAATGATTCAATCAATATTCTGAATGGTAACAATGAGGGATTGCAATTCTTGTAGTAGTAGAGATTCTGTTGTAGGGTTCGGTAGTTCCTTTTGGATTGGAATTTGAAATTCTTTTTGGATTCTGGCAATGGTGGCAAGTTTGGCAGTCCGTGCCGAACCATTGACAGAAAGAACAGATGCCACCAATGTCGGTCGCCTTGATGATGATGATGTTGTATTGTTTGTCACATTGTGGGTAAGCATCGTCAAACTACAACGTATCATATTGCAAAATTCTCTTGGAACTCGAACAAGGACCAAACGTGTCTTTGCATCCACAAATCGAACTATACAAAAGTATTCATGAGACAAACTTAAAAAAAATCATCCAGAGAGCGCAATTGTTTTTTCAATTCCGTGGCGGGGAGAACGTACCCTGTGTCTCCATTGCAGCACCATCGGCTGCAACTCCAAAGTTGGAAGAAATGGATTGCCGAATCATCAATAAAATTTCCTTTTTGGATGGGAAAATCATCTCTCCTATACTACTACCTGTTCTGTCAAAGTCAAATTGTACCAACATCCATCTAGCCTTGTGTCGAACCATTGGGTATTCTTTTCAACAGCAACAGCAATGATGGGTATATGTACGGGATGATGCACTCTACCAAGAAAAAACAATAGACGAGAGACGAGAACAAAAGCCCAAGAGGGGGTTTGACGGTAGAGGGACAGGCGCAATAACGGAAACACTAATGACGGACACGGACGCCCAATACCCGGACGCCGCCACAGAACATGGCCAGCGCGAAATATGGCAGATTTCAAGGCGCACGTCCTAACACGTTTAGTGAAATCTTGATATTAGGGGATGTTGCTTGACATTTTGAGGGGTGATTTCTACGACAGAAAAGTAGGTACATGTATTTGGGAGCAATCATATGACCCGCATACAGAATTTTTTCACACGAATGGTTTGATGATGTCAGAATTGTCTTGATGAGATGGCGCACAAACAACAACCACCACAATACAAAGTGCGTTGGACAGAGCGAATAATTTATTTGTTTTTCTATAAATCTTAATGGTTCTGTACAATACTACAGTAGTAGTATTCGATTCTCTTGTGTGTGTCAAGAACTTACGTCTGCTCAAGAACAATTCTCACAAGAGTCTTGACAACTAGATATGATAATAAGAGAGATTCAGTGTGTATGCAGAGTGTACATTGGAACACCAAATACAGTACAGTACAGTACATTACAAAACAGTACAGGTATGCTTCTATTTTTTGAGGCTCAGCCAGAAAGAGGGTTCTCTCTCTCCACAGAAACAAGTATCAACTGTACTTTTGGACAATACGAGCCCATGATTGTATAATTGTATGTTTCAGCCTCCATACAGTACTGTAATAGATCGGAACTATTAGTGTTCTATGGGAGGGGTCACAATGGTTCGTTTCTCTTTTAGATCCATGCTTCATCCCACAACCAAAATTATTAATTGAATGATTGTCTATATAGCCTCCATCATAGATCGGAACTTTTAGTGTTCTATGGTTCGTTTTCCATGCTTCATTTCCACAACCAAAATTATTCAACGTTTTATTAATTAATTGTTCTTGATATTATGCCAAATTATGTTGCCTGACCAGAAACTGCCAGATTTAACCAATGGTGACGTTAACAGTTGGGGGTGTGTGTTCTATTGAAGGGGACTCTCTTGGGCTTTTCGTTAGTGGTCTACCAAGAAGCTTTAAACTATATTTGGGGGATATCGTGCTGAATTCAGTCGTGATTGAGGATCCGCCATATAAAAAAAACTGCATTCGTCAGGTTGTCAATAGAGTCAGGAACATTGCGAATCATTCATCTCAAGAACTTTGCGAATCAGCAGTGTGATGATTCATCATTCATCACACAATTACACAATTTTCATACCCAACCAAAAAGCATCACATCCAACAACAACAACAACAACAACAATCATGAGCTCTCCTCGGTCAGTCCTTTCCACTGACAACAATGAACGTCATGCGTTTACAACCAATTGCAATAAGAAAATGGTTCATATAGACGACTCCCAGCAAAACAAGTCGGTTTCGTTCAATCCCAGTGTATTGGTGTACAAAGACAAGTTGGGATATTCCTTAGCGGATCGGAAATGTATGCATTATACACGAGATGAAATGAGAAACTTTTCAAGAGAGATCCGACAGTTCCAAATCAATAGCAAACAACAACATCAACAGCAATTGAGATCCTTCAACATGAACCTGATAGGGATTGAAGCCTTTGTGAATCCTACAGTTATGGAACACAAACAACGGCACAAGTTACAGGCAGTATTGGCTGTATTGATGGAACAGGATCGACAATATATGGAACTTGGATACTTTACACCTATCGATTTCGATGCCATGTCCAAGGTTTATCATCATGCAACGGAAGAAAGTCAAGAAGAAGCACGAGAACGTGCAATGCACCATCGTGAAATGATCCGCTATAATAATGAGACATGCATGCCACGTGCAAATACACCCATGGCCAAGGCAGCATAGGATGTGGGACGAACCTTTGTATTTTGTCCTTCTTCTTCTCTCCCCTGCTAGCAGTTTTTTCTTACATGTGCTCTTTAAAAGATAAAATGAAATAGAACAATAATACTCAATGCTATACTACATTCACATACTAGTCTTTATTTGTCAACCCTTCTAGACAGCACAAAATACTGGAACGAATCCAAGCTGGCCTAGTATTTTTGATTCTGTACTTGGGCATGAACAACTAACCCAATAGTTCTTTTAAGGCCCCCCTCAAAACGCTGCCATGAAATCTTACGAGCCTGAGATGCAAAATGCTTTTCCATTCCTTATTGAACGAGTAGATTTCCTACATCTAATAGTTGTGTACTAGGTAGGTAACATAGTGGGGTGCCAAGAGGCATAAACTGAAAAATCGAAAAGAATAAACTGTGAAAAACAGCAGCATAGTCAAAAGACATCCATTTAGGATTTTCAGGGTTCCCCCCCTTGCAGTATTGTTGCTTCTTCTTCTTTTTTTATTCTTCCTACAAAACAGAGGATCTATCTATTTGTTCTTTTTGTACTTTTTCGCAGCAAAGCTGACAAATAGGACAATCAATCCGACACCGTATAGTTGAATAATCACAACCGATACAAGTGATGCTGGAGAATCACAATCGGTACCCATGAATAACAATGGGATGGTGTAGAATATACCCGTAAAGAATTGACATATCTGTGCCGTTGTCAAATACCTTGCCGATGGAATTTCCATGGAGGGATATAATGTTTTGATAAAGAAATACGTGTACATCAAGGTATGGATGAAACTGTTGAGCATTACAACAATCAATATCCATGCCGATTGTGAAACGACTGCACCCCACATGGTCAATACGACTCCAACATGATGATATGTCTGCAAAAAGGATGGTTTCTTTCCCTAATAATACAGCAGTAGTAGAATTGTTCAGTGAAACTGATAGAGAAAATGTCTTTCTCGGCAAATATAAAAGGTCATCATCATCATCATCATCATACCTTTAAGATAAGAACCCATGTATCGACAAATTCGTAATACTTGGAAACATAAAATATCGTCGCCCAAGCACCCAATCCGCCAGTTCCCCAGAGTGATCCATCACGGTCACAATAAATTGCATCCAAACCGTTATCGAATAGATGCGAAAATACAATGGACCAAGAATTGATCATGACAATTCCAGAAAAGGCTGCCAGGCCTAGATTGTGCACAGCGACTGCCATGACCAATCCTTTCGAATCTTTTCCATTGAATCCAATTGCTTTCACCAATGATGTAAGGCCAGGTTTCGATGCCAAGTAGGCCAAGATTAAAAGAATCATAACTTCGGGACGGAGAGTCCAACCCACCAAGCCACTGGGTACTCGAGAGTAGGGGAATTGAAGGTAGAGATCTTGCACGGAAACTGCAAGAGGTTCTCCATCGACAGATGTTGGAACTTGGGGCCGCCAAGCATACATGGTATGTTTTATAGTGTTGAGTGAACTTGAATGCTATCTATGATGTAAAGAGTGATAAAGACATGTCTCTTTTTCACTTTTGCAACAGCACAGATATGAGCAGAAAGGTTGAATGGTTCACGCAAGACAGCAGAGTGTATAGAGAGACCTTTTCTTCTTTTGACACACACGACAAACGTTTGGCGCCATCAACGATGAAATCGATTTGGGGGATATTGGAGCCACTTGCTCTTTTTTTAGTACTGATATTGCCAACAATAAAAGGGGGTAGAGCATGGCTCCCAAGAACCAAGAGTCGTGGATTTGGCAAAACCCAAGACCTAAAATGCACTCCCTCCATCACCCTTGCAAGAGTTTCAAAAACATTGGGAGTCCAGC
>JAAMXS010001460.1:0-14282 GCA_019693525.1 Cylindrotheca fusiformis | reverse complement strand
GCAAAGCCCGTTGGGAGACAGCTTTTGATTCGACAGCCGAAACAACTGATGACGGCGTTGAAAGTGATGATCGCAAGGCGACCATTGTTATCGAACACTTGATCCAAGCCTCCGATGTCGCGCATACCATGCAACATTGGTACATATACAAGAAATGGAACGAGCGATTCTTCATGGAATGCTATGGTGCCTACAAGGAAGGCAGGGCGGACTTGGACCCGAGCACGAACTGGTACAAGTCAGAGATTGGCTTCTTCGACTACTATGTCATTCCCTTGGCCAAAAAGCTTCAAAGTTGTGGTGTATTTGGAGTGTCATCCCATGAGTATTTGAACTACGCGACAGCAAACCGTGATGAATGGGTTCGCGAAGGCGAAGCTCTTGTGCAACGATTCTTGGCCACCTTCGAGGAAGAGAGCTCCAATTGATCCCCTGGTAGTGGAGCTTCATGAATGAACAGAATGTCTAGTACCGTGGAAATCGTGTCGATCATGAAATATTGTGATATGTCCATATATCCAGTTGGACTTATTTCCATGTGTTCAATTCACGAGCTATGGCTCATTTCTCCTTTAGAGCTTGAGAAGGCTTTGGGCCGTGTAGTTCAAGGCAGCCGCATCTGGAATAGTGGATGATTTTGCTTTTGTCCCTCAATTAATCATTCCTCTCTTGATCATTCTCCACGATTCCATGCCTTGTAACAGTGGGATCATTCGCTTCTGGCAGTCCGCAAAAACTCCCTCAATTTCAGCGAGAGCGTTGCTAGATGATATGGGGCCGTATTTGTTGCAACGAACATCGAAGAGTTTAGATATACAAGGTTGGCCTAACGTGTGTCTGTCTACCATCCGTTGGATTCCGTTTGTTCCAACAAAAGTTTTTGCTGCGCATTTAGACAACCATCTCAAGATTCTTGTTGATATGACCCATCCACGTGACAGAAACGACGAGGGTTTCCAAAAAGTTGATTCAACCGTCACTTTTGTCCTTCGCCATCATATAGTAGAGAGTTTAATCATTTTATGGATTCACAATTCTCTTCTTCTTTGAGTTGCAACCCGAATAAGTGATTTTTCGAGAGCTTTGTATTTTAGCTTTTCACCAGGGATCTTATTCCAAAAGATGACATCGGCTGTGACAACTTCAAGTGTTCGGGAAAGCGCCATGAAAAATCTGCGCCTCTCACATCAGTGCACTGGAGGAGCAATGTCATTCTCCGGCTTTCCAGTCTCTCAAGTTGAATTAAAAAAGCTTTGTCCACGCTCGCTGCTAATATGAAAATCGTCGAGATGTTTCTGGCGGGTATAAGAGACTCAAATGCCCATTTGAATGACAAAACTACCTACATACTCGGGGCTCTCTATTTCTCTTCCAGAAAGAATAGTGATCAATGTCCACCAGCCCCAAGCGTGTGCCTCCATGGCCACCCGCATTTAAGTTCAAGGGGTAGTCGTGAAAAGGTCATTTGACCAAGCACTGTGTGCACTTATTTAGGACACAAAATGTCCACCTTTCCAACCAATAAACCGTGATTGAGTCTACGCCCTGAAACATTTAATCCAGGCAGACGTCGAAACGAGAACCGCTCCGAAAATCTCTTTAATAAGGGGCTGTTTTTCTCTTCTGCACTTTTTGTTCAAACCAAGCACAATTTTGAATCGTATTGCTCCTCAAGAGACACGCAATGACATGAGAAGTGTAACTTCCAAAAACAGTCAAGTCACCCAGCAATCGACCCACGGCTCGACTAGTGGGGGAAGTGAAAGTAGGGGGGAAAGTGAAAGTTGTAGGAGCGGAAGTGAAGGAAGTGGGAATGGTAATGCTTCACCTCCCCAAGTCTATACCCCTCTCTCTGTCGCAAAGCGAGAGGAAGCCAACGTCCTGAGAGCACGAGTTCTCGTGGCTATCATCCTTCTCTTGGCGGTGGTGAGCGTAGCAACAACCACAAACCTCATTATAAGACAGCAAGAACGAAGCGAGTTTGAAACCAAGGTACGGAGTCCATGGTATTTCGTCAAATTTTTTGTACCGTCTTTTTCTAAGGGATCTAACACAATCTCTAGTTTGCGGGATACGCAACTGAGATCCTAACTGTTACCGGATCCAACCTAAGACAGTTCAACGAAGCGTTGGATTCCTTCGCTTCTTCTATCGGAGCTCAAGCTGCCACTGAGCACTCATTGCGCAATACTAGTTGGCCGTTCTACAGGATCCCACAGTGGTCTGTACAAGCGCAAAAGCTGGCGCAGCTAATCAGTGTCAACGAGACCCTCATAGCTTTGGCTCCAATAGTTCAAGAAGACGATAGGGAGGAATGGATAATATTTGCTAACGAACAAAATCCTCTTTGGTATCAAGAATCAATTCAAAACGAAGGATACACAAAATTCACCATGCAGCAGCTCGTCAATTTGACTGTTCCGTTTACATTTTACTATGAAAGTGATGATGACCATCAGCCATTACCTGTCACTCGACCTGGTGAAGTGGTACCATACTTCCAGGCATACCCCGTCGGCCTACACCCGGGATCAAAAGCCATGATCACTAACATGGATGCCATCCTTTCGTCTCAGCAAACAGAAGATGTCTATCGCATCGCCAAGGTTACTCGAAAGGCCTCAGTTGGCTTCACAAGGATTGCAATTGGCTCCGAGAATTCCATGCCAGGAAACCAGATCGTACAGCCTATCTTCGACGGACCCAACACGAAAGCAGAAGATAGGAAAACGGTAGCCTTATTGTTTATCCAACTTCCATGGATGGTTTATTTGAAGAATCTTCTGGCAGAAGGCGAAGATGGAATCGTTGTGGTCGTCGAAGTATTTTGTCCCACATTTCTCGACGATGGAACACGAAACTTCACAAACTCAGGACGCAATATCGTGACATATCAGGTCAACGGGCCCGATGTTGTTTTGCTGGGAGAGGCTGACTTGCATGATCCCGAGTACGACGACCTTGCTGTGCGCTCGGAATCTCGTGGTCTTCCATTCGATCCATCGGAACTACCAGCAGGAAGCTGCGTTCCCATGCAGACGATACGCCTGTACCCGTCTGCGGAATTGGAGGATTCCTACCGAACGAACAATGACATCATCTACACAGTCGTGGTCGTTGTCATATTTGTATTCACCACTCTCGTCTTTCTGCTGTACGACTTTTCCGTTGGCCGACGACAGAGGGCTGTCATGGAAAGACTCATGAAGCAAGATAGGATCGTAGCCGACGTCTTCCCTACCGCAATTCGAGATCGACTCTACGAGAACCAGACGAAGAACATGGTCGTGATGGGAGATGATGAGCCTCTCGTCCTCGACAACTCCTTCGTCGGAAAGTCGTCTAGTAAGGATGGATCGGCTCCGTTGGCAGAGCTGTTTCCGAGCGTCACTCTTGTGTTCGCCGACCTAGTTAACTTTACAGCTTGGTCGTCGGCCCGAGAACCCCACCATGTTTTCATTCTTCTGGAGACCATTTATGGTGCATTCGATAAACTTGCCTACCGTCACGGAGTGTTCAAGGTTGAGACGGTGGGGGACTGTTACGTTGCTGCGGTGGGGTTGCCAGAGCCCAGAAAAGACCACGCAGTTGTTGCTTGCAGGTTTGCTCGAGATTGTATCAAGAAAATGAAGGACGCGACTATCAAACTAGAAGTTTCCTTGGGACCCGACACCTCGGACTTGGAGATACGAACTGGAATGCATAGGTAGGCATGAGAGGCTGAAGGGTCCTGCAAGATATTTTTCGCTAACTCTGACCTCATTCCTCTTCTTCTAGTGGCCAAGTCACAGCTGGAGTCCTCCGTGGGCAGCGAAGTCGATTCCAACTCTTTGGTGACACGGTGAATACCGCCGCTCGAATGGAAAGCAGTGGGGAACGTAGTCGGATTCAAATATCTCAAGCCACTGCAGACATGCTAACAGAAGCTGGCCTCGCCACATGGTTCATTCCGAGAAGCAGCAAGATAAATGTCAAAGGCAAGGGGGAAATGCAAACTTATTGGGTGTGCAAGAGCCACAAATCATTCCAACCCAAGACCGCCAACATGAAATCTGAAATGGAAACTCTTGATGAAGGAGCTGAAACTGATAAGAGTTCAGAGACGGGCGAGGCGGGCGACAGCGAGCTTCTTCACGTCGAGAGAATGAACAGGACTGAGCGTCTGGTTGAATGGAACGTTGAGAAGCTAACCTCTCTTCTGGAACACATTGTTGGCTTTCGGGGCGTGGTCGAAAAGAAAATCCAGACTCTTTCTGACGCTGAAAGCAGGATTGGGATTCGTGGCAAGACTGTTCTTGATGAATTCACTCCCATCATTCCGTTGAAACGATTTGATACCAAAGAACTAGAGCGTCGTCAAAGTATCACAACTGTGGATATAGGAGAGGAAGCAAAGTCGCAGCTGAGACACTACATTTCTACCATTGCAGCCATGTATCCTGACAACGCATTTCATAACTTTGAACATGCATGTCACGTTACCGCTTCGGTCAAGAAGTTACTTTCTCGCATCATTTTGGTTGGTGAAGAAAATGGTTTTGGAGTGAGCATCCCAACCGACAATGTGAACCTTGTGGACCTCGCAGGCCACTCCTATGGGATTACCTCTGATCCCTTGACCCAGTTCGCTGTGCTATTCTCGGCCATCATTCATGACGTCGATCACCCAGGGGTTCCAAATGCACAGCTAGTGAAGGAGAACAATCGGTGCGCTCAAATCTACAAGAAATCAGTCGCCGAGCAGAAGAGCGTGGATATTGCATGGGATATGCTAATGGAAGATAGATATTCTGATCTTCGAGCTTGCATCTATCAGACCGAAGAGGATCTCCGCCGTTTCCGCCAGCTTGTGGTGAATACCGTGATGGCGACTGATATTGTGGATAAGGAACTCCAAGCACTTCGCAAAGCCCGTTGGGAGACAGCTTTTGATTCGACAGCCGAAACAACTGATGACGGCGTCGAAAGTGAGGATCGCAAGGCGACCATTGTTATCGAACACTTGATCCAAGCCTCCGATGTCGCGCATACCATGCAACATTGGTACATTTACAAGAAATGGAACCAGCGGTTCTTCATGGAATGCTACCGTGCCTACAAGGAAGGCCGAGCAGACTCGGACCCAAGCAGGAACTGGTACAAGTCGGAGATCGGGTTCTTTGACTACTACGTCATTCCCTTGGCCCGAAAGCTTCAAAGTTGTGGTGTTTTTGGAGTATCATCCGATGAGTATTTGAACTATGCGACAGCAAACCGCGATGAATGGGTCCGCGAAGGCGAAGCTCTTGTGCAACAATTCTTGGCCACTTTCAAGGAAGAAAATGCCCATCTGACGACCCCAATTGATCCCTTGATAGTGGAGCTTCATGGATAAACATACTTGCGTGCAACTGTTGATTCTTTTCAGCAAAGATAAAATCTGCTAGCATAGTCCAAATCAACTCTTCTCTTTGTTCAGGCTAAGCCACAAGCTTTCCTTTGGTTGAAAGGGAATTCTGCAACTGAGATAGTCCCATTTTCACATGTCCAATGGATATTTGCTTGAAGATAAGTCTCTCAAGTTCTTCTTCGCTCTCACATCTGAACATTCCGATGACCTGCATTTTGAGAGCAAAGGACGGGTTCTGCCGCTGTGCTGGAAACATTCTTGAATCGAGCATTGGACATGGCAGAACAAGCTTCCTGATTGTTCTCGTCAACGCCGACCGTGCATATCGAGAGGTTTGACGACCATATCCAAGAAGCGGTTGTTGTAGGTGGCACCATCATCCTGCATCGAAACACTATTTGAGTGATGCATCATTGAATGGCACTGATTGATGGTTGACTTTATTGCACAGTCCATCACACACACAGCTACACGTCCATGTGTCATACGTGTGTTCATACGTAGAGATCGGTATGATGGTAAGTCTGCGATCCATTGGATCAACAAATTCAAAACATATCATAGCTAGCTACAGTACAGTCTTGTATAGTTATTAGCACATTCAGAAAGATCTGCCCCATAATAAGTAGATAGCTGAAAGGATGAGATCTACATATCCCCAGTTTTGGTACCTCTCCTTTGGTAAATGGTACACGGAGGCTTTTCCGTAGGATTCAACGCATCCGTACTAATTTATCTTTTCGAAACGTCAATGGCCAGTTATTAGCGCATGCATTACATCGATCACCCGGCGCGGACTATGTCTAGTACAAAAGCATAATAAACGACAGCACGGTCTACCCAGATTCATTTAAAAGGAATGTCCGAAAAGAGAACCAACAAAATGAAATCCGTAAGAAAATGTTGTTTCTCTTCATCTTTTCTGCAAAACTCACACGATTCACAAAGCTTGGACTGCATTGCTCTTCAATAGACACACAGAGATATGAGGAGTGGAACTTCCAAGAATAGTCAAGTCACCCAGCAATCGACGCACGGCTCGACTGGTGGGGGAAGTGATAGTAGGAGCGGAAGTGAAGGAAGTGGGAATGGTATTTCTGTACCCAGGCGTGCCTATGCCCCTCCTTCTGTCGCAATGCGAGAGGAAGCCAACGTCGTGAGAGCACGAGTTCTCGTGGCTATCATCCTTCTTCTGGCAGTAGTTGGTGTAGCAACAACCACAAACATCCTTGTAAGACAACAGGAACGAAGCAATTTTGAAAATAAGGTAAACAGTCCTTGGTATTGTGTCAGTGCGTTACTGTCATTTTCGATTGGGATCTAACGCAATCTTCAGTTTGCGGCATATGCCACTGAGATCCTTACTGTGAGTGGGTCCAACCTAAGACAGTTCAACGAAGCGTTGGATTCCTTTGCTTCTTCTATCGGAGCTCAAGCTGCCACTGAGCACGCATTGCGCAATACCAGTTGGCCGTTCTACAGGTTGCCACATTGGTCTGTACAAGCGCAAAAGCTTGCACAGCTAACCGGCGTCGACGAGACCCTCGTAGCTTTTGCTCCAATAGTGCAAGAAGACAAAAGGGACGAATGGAACAGATTTGCAGCAGAACAAAACCCTCTTTGGTATCAAGAGTCGATTGAAAATGAAGGATACACGAGATTCACCGCTCAAGAGCTTGTCAATTTGACTGTTCCGTTTTCTTTTTACTATGAAAGTGATGATGGGCATCAGCCATTACCTGTCACTCGACCTGGTGAAGTGGTACCATACTTCCAGGCATATCCCGTCGGCCTACACCCGGAGTCAAAAACCATGATCACTAACATGGATGCCATCCTTTCGTCTCAGCAAACAGAAGATATATATCGCATCGCCAAGGTTACTCGAAGAGCCTCAGTTGGCTTCACTCGGATTGATATCGGCGCCGAGAGTTCAATTCCAGGAAGCCAGATCGTTCAGCCTATCTTCGACGGACCTGATACGGGTGCAGAAGATAGGGAAATGGTGGCCGTATTGTTGATTCAACTTCCATGGTTGGATTATTTTGAGAACCTACTGGACGAAGGCGAAGATGGCATCATTGTCGTCATAGAAATGGCTTGTCACTCGTTTCTCGAAGATGGAACACAAACGCTCACAGATCCAAGACACAATACCTTCACATATCAAGTTAATGGGCAGGATGCAGTTTTGCTTGGAGAGGCTGACTTGCATGATCCCGAGTACGACGACCTTGCTGTTCACACAGAATCTAGCGGTCTTCGATTCGATCCATCGGAACTCCCAGAAGGAAGCTGCGTTCCCATGCAGACGATACATATGTACCCGTCTGCGGAATTGGAGGATTCTTTCCGAACGAACAATGACATCGTCTACACAGTTGTGGTGATTGTCATATTTGTATTCACCACTCTCGTATTTCTGCTGTATGACTTCTCCGTTGGCAGACGACAGAGAACTGTCATGGAAAGAATCATGAAGCAGGATAGGATCGTAGCCGACGTCTTCCCTACCGCAATTCGAGATCGCCTATACGAGCATCAAGCCGACAGCGCGGATCTGGAGGGAGATGATGAGCCTCTCGTCCTCGACAACTCCTTGCTCATTAAATCGTCCAGTAACAGTGGATCACTTCCTTTGGCAGAGCTGTTCCCGAGCGTCACTGTTGTGTTCGCCGACCTAGTTGGCTTTACGGCTTGGTCCTCTGCCCGAGAACCCCACCATGTCTTCATTCTTCTGGAGACCATATATGGTGCTTTTGATAAACTTGCCTACCGTCACGGAGTCTTCAAGGTTGAGACGGTGGGGGACTGCTACGTTTCTGCCGTGGGGTTGCCAGAGCCCAGGAAAGATCACGCTGTTGTTGCCTGCAAGTTTGCTCGAGATTGTATCAAGAAAATGAAGGGTGCCACTCTGAAGCTAGAAGTTTCCTTGGGACCAGACACGTCGGACTTGGAGCTACGGACTGGAATTCATAGGTAAGGATGAGAAGCTGAAATGTCCTGCACAACATTGTACCGTCATCACTTTCCTGCGTCACTAATACCTCCTTTCTCTTCTTGTAGTGGGCAAGTCACAGCTGGAGTCCTCCGAGGGCAGCGAAGTCGATTTCAACTCTTTGGTGACACAATGAATACGGCCTCTCGAATGGAAAGCAGTGGGGAACGAAGTCGTATTCAAATTTCTCAAGTCACAGCAGACTTTCTTTCGGAAGCTGGCCTTGCCACATGGATAATCCCGAGAAGCAATAAGACTTATGTCAAGGGCAAGGGGGAAATGCAAACCTATTGGGTGTGCAAGAGCCAGAGATCAATCCAACCAAGGGGGGCCGATCTCAAATCAAGAATTGGAACTTTTGAGGAAAGGGCTGGAGCTGAACAAAGTTCCGAGACGAGCGAGGAGGGTGACCACAATCTCCATGGCGTCGAAGGAATGGACCGATCTAAGCGTCTGGTTGAATGGAATGTCGAAGTTTTAACTCCACTTCTGGAACAGATTGTTCTCTCCCGGGGCGGGTTCACTGGCAAAAGCCATACCCTTTCCAAAGTAGAAGGCAGTATTGGGAATTGTGGCAAGACCGTTCTTGAAGAATTCACTCCCATCATTCCGTTGAAACGATTTGATGAAGACGACCTAGAGCGTCGTCGAAGCACTAGCGCCATTGATATTGGAGTGGAGGCGAAGTCTCAACTCAGAAACTACATTTCGACCATTGCAGGCATGTATCCCGATATCGCCTTTCACAACTTTGAACATGCAAGTCATGTCACCGCTTCGGTCAAGAAGCTACTTTCTCGCATCGTCTTGGTTGGTGAAGGAAATGGTATTGAATATAGCGATCCTTGTGAGACTGTGAACCTTGTAGACCTCGCAGGCCATTCCTATGGCATTGCCTCCGACCCCTTGACACAGTTCGCTGTGGTATTCTCTGCCATTATTCATGACGTGGATCACCCGGGGGTTCCAAATGCGCAGCTCGTGAAGGAGAACAATCGGTGCGCTCAAATCTACAAGAAATCGGTCGCCGAGCAAAAGAGTGTGGATATAGCATGGGATTTGCTGATGGAAGATGGATTTGCTGAACTTCGAGCTTGTATCTATCAGACCGAAGAGGATCTCCGCCGTTTCCGCCAACTTGTGGTCAATACCGTGATGGCGACAGATGTTGTGGACAAAGAACTACAAAAACTTCGCAAGGCCCGTTGGGAGGCAGCGTTCGATTCGACAGCTGCAACGCAGGATGAAAGCGTTGAAAGTGAGGATCGCAAGGCGACCATTGTTATTGAGCACTTGATTCAGGCCTCCGACGTGGCGCATACCATGCAACACTGGTACATATACAAGAAATGGAACGAGCGATTCTTCATGGAATGCTACCGTGCCCACAAGGACGGCAGAGCAGACTCAGACCCAAGCACGAACTGGTACAAGGCAGAGATCGGGTTCTTTGACTTCTACGTCATTCCCTTGGCCAAAAAACTTCAAAGTTGCGGTGTTTTTGGAGTATCATCCGATGAGTATTTGAACTATGCCACAGCAAACCGTGATGAATGGGTCCGCGAAGGCGAAGATCTTGTGCAACAATTCTTGGCGACGTTCAATGAAGCGAATGCTCAGAGCTCCAATTGATCCCCCTGATAGTGGAGCTTCATGAATGAACAGAATGTCCAATACCGTGGAAATCTCGTCGATTGTGACAAATTGCGATATGTGCATATTCGATGGACTTTTCCATCTGTTCAGCCAATTCACGAGTTATGACTCATTTTCTCCTTTAGACCTTGAAAAGGCTGTGGGCCGTATGTGGTTCAATGTAGCATTTGGAATAGTGGATGATTTCACTTGTCCCTCAATCAATCATTCCTTTCTTGATAATTCTCCAAGATTTCCATGCCTTACAATAGTAGGCAGACAAAAAAAGGTATCATTTGTTTTCACCAAATTGATTCTGCTGTCGTGCTTGGATCATTCGCTTCTGGCAGTCCGAGAAAAAGCTCCCTCACTTTTGGCCATAAGCACAGAGAGAGAGAGATCGTTGCTAGTCCAAATCGGCTTTTCCTTCTCTTTGCAGTACCTACAATCTTTGGTAGCTGAAAGGGCTTTCTGTCACATATTACCCTTCAAGGTAGTCGCATCTTGAAGTGCCCATGGAAATCCGTTCGAAGTGAAATCTCTCTCATATCGTATCAACATCATGGCTAATTTAGATAGAGTGAATTACTCCTTCTGCCGCACCTTCGCCGTTCTTGCTTTGAGCATTCGATGTGCGAGAACAACCATCAAGATCCAAATTTGACGGACAGCCACTATACGTCATGATATCGGATTGCAACGTCAGGCATCAGTAGAAGTCGGCTGACGAACATGGGGGTCTGTTTACCATCCGTTGGATATTGTATCCGTAGTTCCGTAGTTTCTGCAACTGTTATTCTTGGCCGCACATTCACCAAAAGGACACAGTCTACTATACAATCATAGAATAGGCACATACGTGGCCTACTAGGCTCCAATTGATACCTGATCACGCTTCAAAACCATCGTTGCCGTATCGATGACCCATTCGACTTGTCCCTACCGTTGCAAACATCGCGTTTCAATTACGCCATAGCAGAGGGTGTTTCAAATATGCTCTAGGAGAATGTTTCAAGTATGCTCTAGGAGAATGTTTCATCGAACATATTTGGTGATATCATAGATTTTCATTATCATTTTCCATTCCATTCAAAAAGATAATTTGAACAGGTATGCTGGAATGGACTATCTTACATACGCAAATTTGAGATGTCGATGTTGTTGTGGCTCTATTGCATTGATGGAATGCAAAGCTGATGGTCCACTGGTTCAACGTGAAGGTCTAGAATCTTCAAGAGACTGGTTGTTGATAAAAGTCCACCCCTCTCTTGTCTTCAATGCCACACCCACGCGACAGAAATGAGGAGGGGCTTATAAAGAGGTCAAAAATCTATTGTCACCGATTTGTCCTTCGCCACCTAACAGTAGAAAGCGTATTCCTTTTGTGGATTCGCAATTCTCTTATTGCGATCTGGAGAAGTGCTCTTCGAGCGCTTTGTATTCTAGTAGTTTACCAGGGATCCTGTTCCAAAAGATGATGTCGATCTCCTCAGCTCTGGTGTAGGAACAGATCATTGTGGATTCATCTTTCATTTAGCGACTCGCTTCAAATGCAATGAAAAATCTGTTTCCATAGCACACCGCCAACAGAACACAATGCCGAGAGGGGCAGTAGCAATGTCATTCGCCGGCTTTCCAGTCTCTCAAGTTGAATATGTCAGAGATCAATACTATTGCATAAACGCTATTTCCACTCTCGCTGGTTATATGAAAATAAGGCGATGTGTTCTTGGCGGATATAAGAGACTCAAATGCCCATTGGAATGACAAAACAACCTACACAATTGGGACTCTTTCTTTCTTTTCCGCAGAGAATAGTGTCTATTAATGTCCACCAGCCTGTCGAGCGTGTTCCTCCATTGCAACCCATTTATGTACAAGGTGTAATCGTGAAAAGGTCATTTGACCAAGTACTGTATGTGCTTTAACACGCAAAATGTCCACCTTTCCGCCCAACACCGTGATTGAGTCTACGCCCTAGAACATTTAATCCATAGTAGGCAGATGTCCGAAAAGAGAACCGGTACGATAATCTTAAGGGCTGTTTTGTTTCTCTTACACACATTTTCTGCAAACCAAGCATATACTTTTGAATTCTCTGATATTTTGAATTGTATTGCTCTTCACGAGACACGCAGTGACATGAGAAGTGTAGCTTCCAAAAACAGTCAAGTCACCCAGCAATCGACCCACGGCTCGACTAGTGGGGGAAGTGAAAGTAGGGGGGAAAGTGAAAGTTTTAGAAGCGGAAGTGAAGGAAGTGGGAATGGTAATGCTCCATATGCTCCATCTCCCCAAGTCTATACCCCTCTCTCTGTCGCAAAGCGAGAGGAAGCCAACGTCCTGAAAGCACGGATTCTCGTTGCTCTCATGCTCCTTCTGGCAGTTGTGAGCGTCGCAACAACCGCAAACCTCATTATAAAACAGCAAGAACGAAGCGAGTTTGAGACTAAGGTAAGGAGTCCCTGGTATTTTGTCAATGCTGTACTGTCTTTTTTTAAGGGATCTAACGTACTAGTATCTAGTTTGCGGGATACGCCACTGAGATCCTATCTGCTAGTGGATCCAACCTAAGGCAGCTCTTTGAAGCGTTAGATTCCTTTGCTTCTTCGATCGGAGCTCAAGCTGCCACTGAGCACTCATTGCGCAATACCAGTTGGCCGTTCTACAGGTTGCCACAGTGGTCTGTACAAGCGCAAAAGGTTGCACAGCTAATTAGTGTCAACGAGACCCTCGTAGCGTTGGCTCCAATAGTCCAAGAAGACGAAAGGGAGGAATGGAAAATATTTGCTAACGAACAAAATCCTCTTTGGTATCAAGAGTCGATTGAAAATGAAGGATACACGAAGTTCACCACGCAACAGCTCGTCAATTTGACTGTTCCGTTTACGCATTTTTATGAAAGAGATGATAGCCATCAGCCATTACCTGTCACTCGACCTGGTGAAGTGGTACCATACTTCCAGGAATACCCCGTCAGGCCACACCTGGGGTTAAAAGCCATGCTCACTAACATGGACGCTCTCCTTTCGTCTAGGCAAACAGAAGATGTATATCGCATCGCCAGGGTTACCCGAAGGGCCTCAGTTGGTTTCACTCGGATAGATATTGGAGACGAGAGTTCAATCCCAGGAAGCCAGATCGTACAGCCTGTCTTCGACGGACCCAACACTATTGCAGACAATAGGAGAATGGTCGCCGTATTGTTGATCCGACTTCCATGGATGGTTTATTTGAAGAATCTTCTGGCAGAAGGCGAAGATGGCATCATTGTCATAATCGAAATATATTGTCCCACATTTCTCGAAGATGGAACACAGAACTTCAAAAAAGCAGATCGCAAAACCGTGACATATCAGGTTAACGGGCCCGATGTAGTTTTGTTGGGAGAGGCTGACTTGCATGATCCTGAGTACGACGACCTGTTTGTGCGCTCAGAATCTCGCGGTCTTCCATTCGATCCATCAGAACTACCAGAAGGAAGCTGCGTTCCCATGCAGACGATACGCCTTTATCCGTCTGCGGAATTGGAGGATTCCTTCCGAACTAACAATGACATCATCTACACAATCATGGTGGTAGTCATATTCGCATTCACCACTCTCGTCTTTCTGCTGTACGACTTTTCCGTTGGCCGACGACAGAGAACTGTCATGGAAAGAATCATGAAGCAAGATAGGATCGTAGCCGACGTCTTCCCTACCGCAATTCGAGATCGACTCTACGAGAACCAGACAAAGAACATGGTAGTGGTGGGAGATGACGAGCCTCTGGGCCTCGACAACTCCTTCGTTGGCAAGTCGTCTAGAAACGATGGATCGGCTCCGTTGGCGGAGCTGTTTCCGAGCGTCACTCTTGTGTTCGCCGACCTAGTTAACTTCACAGCTTGGTCCTCTGCCCGAGAACCCCACCATGTTTTCATTCTTCTGGAGACCATATATGGTGCATTCGATAAGCTTGCCTACCGTCACGGAGTCTTCAAGGTTGAGACGGTGGGCGACTGCTATGTTTCTGCGGTGGGGTTGCCAGAGCCCAGGAAAGATCACGCTGTTGTTGCCTGCAAGTTTGCTCGAGATTGTATCAAGAAAATGAAGGGTGCCACTCTGAAACTGGAAGTTTCCTTGGGGCCAGACACCTCGGACTTGGAGCTACGAACTGGAATACATAGGTAGGCATGAGAGACTGAAGGGTCCTCCAAGACGTTTACCGAGTTTTTCGTTATCTCATACCTCATTTCTCTTCGTCTAGTGGCCAAGTCAC
>JAAMXS010001448.1:0-31305 GCA_019693525.1 Cylindrotheca fusiformis | reverse complement strand
TTTTAGAGATGTACAATGATTAAGACACCAAATAGCCAACCGGAGTTGATTCCAGAGTTACTTTGTGTAGGTTGCAGTACCAGGAAGCTAGTACCACAAAAATCGCATGGCTAGAGTAGACTCATATGATTCGATTTGGAACAGAAGCACCCGGATTTTCCATGTAGAACCCGGATATAACCAAACAATTGACTACATTGACCAAAAAATGACTAAAACGAATTAAAAATCTTGGTAGTTTCTATGACCTATCTTCGTCATGAAGTATCATCAGAACGGAGGCTATTGAGCATATACCACCATACACCGGCTTTAGTTATGCTCCCCTTGAGTGAAAAATTGACTACTTGAATGTATGCTACAACTCCACCAAAAACTAGACAACTATTTTGACAAGCCAATTTTTAACTAGCATTATCTAGAGTCATGAGCACTCGTGACTAAGCCATACCTAACCAGGAACTAGACTTCAGAAGAAACCGTGTGTCAGGAAAAATCGGCGATAGTCGTTTTAGTAGGTTAGTAACCTTGGAGTGTCCAAAAAGTCGAGTTTTTTTTTGTACCATGTCTACGGCGTTGGCACCCATAGCAGCAACAGAGGACAGCAAGACAGGGTAATTTGACTTAAATGACCTCGGACGATGGACAGACGGTTCTTTGCTTCTCTGCCACTGTCGGCCTGTCCTTTGGACCGCCACCAGCCCTTCCGCTCTGCGTTTTTCCTGCCTCTGCTGCCCGCTCGTTTCTTTTTCAACGCTTGTTGCCTTCGCCATCATGCCTGTTGTGTCTCCTGCCTTAGCCTCTGCCTTTGCGTCCGATGGACCGCGAGGTACTACGTTCTTCGAGTCGATTTCCTTTCCCAGGAAAGACGAATCTTTGCATGCTCTTCTTTTGGACGAGAACTTGACGAATCCGACCGCCGCAGTGCTTCAGCACTCGATGGGTCATCGTATCACGAGTACTGCCCAGAAGAATCATGTTATGGAACCCAATGTGTTCCTTCCTCAGCAAGATCGTCAATCTTATGGGATAACTCAGTTCGGAGTTTTGAACGATCAGACAAGGCTTGGAGGGGCCCAGCTGCAACAATTTCAAGACCACCAAGTTGGTGCACCAGCGTTGATTGTGTCATTGGGATCTGGCAATACACCTTTCATCACGGTTGTCGCCAACCCGACCATCATGCCTGTTGATCCTACCAACCAGGAGGACTTTGGTGCCCCTTATTGGGATGAAGCGTTGCTTCGAGCCTGGCCTCATTCAGAGTGTTCTTTCCCCTGGAGTGACCCGCACTCATAGTTGCTTGGTCTCGATGGGATGGCAGACGCGCGAAGGGGGCCTGAAGCCCAAAGAGGAGTTGTTTTCTTCTGCGAAACCGGTTGTCCTTTCGCCGGAACGCAATTATGCGAGCTCGTTCCCGATCTAGAACCTACTGTTGACAATCCCTCTCAAGGATCTCCTTTATTTAAGGTTCTTCTCTGGCCTGAGCTTTGTTCTCTTTGAAAGGGAACACTTTGTATCCGGCATTCCTGGAATGCTGTGGTCCGGAGTCTATGGTCGCCAAATGGTTTGCTAGGGTTAATAAAGTCAAGATCCTACATCTTTCCTGGTGCACCTGGCAGGCAGGTGCTGCTCCTCTGTGGCAGGCGTTGCCTTCAACGCACCAGCCTCACGGTCAAGCAGTTCTCAATACTGAGCTCATCACGCCCTTTCAATAACAGTTTGATCGCTTTCTCTGGGCACTTCACTGTGATAGAGTACAGCATTCGATTGGAGCCTGTTCGACTCGTGTGGAGAAGGTGGCATTCTCATGGTATCTCCACTACACCACGCAGCTATATCCTGAGGATCTGCGCGACTCCAAGGCACCTTCCACCCATCAAGCATTTACAGGATATTTGTTCCACCCTAATCAGTCGGGTTGGCCGGATTCAGTTCGCAACTTGCTGGCTGGGTTTGACTCTTTAGATGGGGTCACTCAGATTCCTTCAGAGTTAGTACATGAGTTTCGAGCCACTGTTGTTCCCATTGTTCAGGACAACTCCTATGTCCCGGTTAGCTTGACTTTTGCTGCGCCATCTATTGATGAGCAACACCAACTGCCGGTACCAGTGGTTCATGCACAGACGGCAGCACCATCTCCAGCTCCAGGTCCTGAGCCAGCTGCTACAGCACCTCCTCCTCCTTTGGTCACTCCAGCAGGGGCGGCAAGAGGGGCGGCGTCTCTATCTCATCAGCCAGGATCGCCTGCTATTTTTTCTATTTGCACGACTTCTGTGCAGCAGCCACCCATGATGAATCCTCTGCCTGCTACTGGCACGAATCCAACGCCCCAGCAACCTGCCACCCAGCCAACACATCATCCTCATCCGGTACTCACGGGGCAAGGTGGGACTTTCCCTACAACGCCTGCGCCTCCTCAGGTACCTGCTCCATCGGTTGTTCCTCATCAGCACCAACCGCCATCAATGTTGCCTACTCCTGCCATTCCAGCTCCGCCAGCGCCGATGCCGGGCCCTCCGCCGACTGTTGGGAATGCTCCATCAGCGAACTCGTCCTATCCTCCCTCGCAACGCCTGCTTACCGGCGCATCATCTCATCAGCTGCAGAACTCTCCACCATGGTGGGCTCCTCATCACGCCTCTGGTGGTCAGGTGGGGGGCCAGTCTACATTCCAGTCGCCACAAGGGGTTTCCAATGGTCCCAACCAGTTTGGCTCTGGAGTTGCTCAGGCCACTGTTGCATCAGCTCTTCAGGCTAGCCATGCTGTGAACGATGAAGTCATGAACCTATTTGATGAATCGGATGGTTCCAACAGAAACAGCAACGAAGCAAAAAGAACTCAGGAGGTGCTCAAGGAGGGCGTTCTGAAAGCCAATAAGCACCTAAATGATTCTCATGAGCATCAAAGAAGCTGGTTCACATCGGAAACTGAAGGAGAATTGCGGAATATCGAGGAGTACATGAAGTTTGTCTGGACAATTTAGTGATTGGTGAATGGTGCAGAAAAAGAGGTTGGACCATTGCAATAGAAACATAATTTATAGTATTAAAATAAATCTCAAAATGCATCGTGTATGCATGACATGTTTAAGGTAGGCCATACACTTGTGCAACGGATCGGGCAATGTGCGTGGCCATCATGACGGGCACAGCGTTCCCAATCTGCTTGAACTGTTCGGTGATCGGGCCAGAGAACTGGTGGTTAAATGGAAACGACTGTAGACACGCTGCTTCTCTGACACTGATGAATCGTTCCCTGTTGTAATGTACTAGGTGGTTGGCACATTTGATGGTGGGGGAGGGTTTGTCTGGTTTCAGCGTTAGTCGATCTAATTCCTCTTCCGTTGGCTTGGATGCACGAACACAATGATCATGAATATCCACAAGATCGACAGAAAGTCTACCTCGTTCTCCAATATATGGCTCGATTTTCTCAAGGCATCCAATCGCATCCACTACTGTGCGCCTGTTCATCAGATGGTTGCCGTGAGTGGGCTGTGGCTTCATTGGCAGATGCATCCGTGTTTGAGCTATCCAAAGAACTACTCTTTCCCTCTTTTGAGGGTCTCCATAATCACTTGAGTTAAGCAATGCCAATCGCACTTGATAGCCAAGAAGAAAAAGTTCTGCAACAATACGTTTCAGAGTCCCTTCGTTCTGTGGCATATGCAAACCTTTGACATTTTCGTATGTAGCCGTTCTTGGCTCAAAATGACGAACAGCTTCTACAAACTCAAACGAGAGACTATTGTTCTCTTCATCGTTCACACCACCATATCTATTTGCTCTGGAGAACCCTTGACAAGGTGGTGATGCATGAATATGATCTACGTCGCCTTTTTTGGGGTATGCATCGCATCCTTCCTTGCAACGTTTCAAAAAGGATTTGACGCACTCAGGTCGAACAGAGTGAGCGTCAAAATTAACTTTCAGTGTTGATGCAGCACTTTCGTTCTTCTCAACCGCCCACTTGATGTCAAAACCTGCATTCTTAAAGCCGAGTGTCATGCCACCCGTTCCAGCAAACAACTCCAAGACTGTGGGCTTGCCTTTGCCTGGCTTTGACGGTGGGACCCTTCTTTCTTTTGCACGTTTAAAAAATGCAAAGTCGTACTTCGGATTATCGCCAGGTGCATAATGCCATTCCGCTTTTGTAAACTTCTTTCTGTACCGTTTCTTCAACTTGGAGAAGGGAATTCTTACCAGTTCGCCACCAGGGAAAAAATGTGGCACGTAAGCTGTCGTGTCACGTAGAAAAGTATCAGAGCTATGAATGAACTTCTCACAGAGTGCAATTTCGTCTTTTTCTATGAGATCTTGGATTGTAACCAAACTGAATCCTTTCTCTGCGTGAAAAGTCATATCAAATCTGAGGACTCTTTTAGCCGTTTGGATTTCCCTGCACCTACAATTCCTCAAGCCTTCAAGCAAATCGTCATCATCTTTTTCATCGTCGTCTGTAGCGTAAGTTTCCGAATCGCAGTAGTCAACACGCGGGCTTGGAGATCTTGAACCTTGCTGTTCATCGATTTTTTGAGCACCGGTGTCTAGGCTGGCGACATTCCTGCTTATCTCTTCGTTGGTTTCTGGAGCAAGGGCATCTGGAGTAACAGCGGCCGTGATTGGATTTCTATCGGCTACTTGGTTATCATCGTCGTCATTCCAACCATCGCAAGGGCTCATCTCTTCAGATAACAAAGCATTCGTTGGCAGCAAAGTACCTTCACGTGCCTCGTCACTGTCTAAGGGTGCATCAAAGCCGCTAGTAGAGTGTTCTTGGAATACTGTATTGTTCGCAATGCAACTGGCACCGCCACAATTCGAGTTTTCGTCTTCTTCGCCAGTGTAGTCAAAGTCAATATTTTTGTTTGTTTCATATCGTGACCTTGCTACTCCATCTTCCTGTTCTTCCACTGGCTCATCCGGTGATGGCATGGCCGCCTGAATGACTTGGCTGTTTCCAGTGTGCTCTTCTCTGCGGGTGAGAATGCCTTCGCTGTGATTGACGTCACCTGTTTCAGGCTCATCCTCAGATCTGCGACTGGAATCATATGCTTCAAGATCGTCTTCGGGGAATTTCTCCCATGCCGATTTTAACGACGATTCATTGAGGTTTTCGCCTGGTTGCCATGAGTCAACATAGTTTCCTTTCCACTTTACCAGATATTGCACTTGTAGTTTTCCTCGCCGTTTTACTGCCCTGCGAGCAAGGATATCATCTACGTGCCACTCTGCACCTTCTTCTGTTCGACGGTAGAAGCCCTCTTTCTTTTCGTCTAGATCTTTCCGTGTTTGCCGGGGTGTCCTTATCCGCTTCCTCTTCGTGGCTCTCTGGCGCCTTGGCCGGGTTTCAGCGGACCGAGACTCAGTCGATGCCCGTGAAGCAGTGGCTGAGCATTCACTACCTCGTCCCCTCCGTCCCTCGTTGCTATCATCATCCTTTTGCTGTTTCCGCCGTTTCTTTCGTTTCTTGGGCTCTTCGATCTTCTGCGCTTCAACAAATATGTCAGGACGTCTTCTTTGCCTGGAAGATCGACGAACAGAACAGTCTTCCATGGAATTGGACGACGGTTTAGACGGCGTAGATCGCCTTTGTTTCGTTTGTGGTATTTCATGAGATGTGACCCCCGCGGATCGAGTTGCGGCCATTGGTTGACCATCGACCCTGGCGGGCATTTTTCTATCGTCCTCTTCTTGGTTGTCACAACTCTGGTCTATGTATCTTGCAACAAGACTTGGCCTGCCTTTCCTCATCGTTATACGTTCAGCTCCATCTGAGTCCGAATCATCATCCGAAGATGACAGTAGCTCAATAGGCGCATTCTTGTCTCCCGTGCCAATTGGTATGTCTGGCATTTTACATGCCCTAGATGCACCGCACAGTGCAATCGCTTCGTTCGCTCCTTCTTCCTTGACAGTAGTTCTAATTTCTTCGACGACGCTTTCGTTGGGTTGGGTTGAGACGGAGCAAGCTTGTCTATCCTCATCATCAACGTCACAAAAAACACCACTATTCACAGCCCGCATGTCTGCAATTACTGGTTTCGCAGCGATTTCTTCAGACGAATCGCCTAACAATAAAAAGTTAATTCTCGAAACATAGTCCCTGTTATTGGAAGGTGGTGGAAATAACTGCCTTGAAGCCATTCTAGGAAAACAATAATGAATAGATGCTCAGCGCTTTTTGATGCAACGATCCCTGATGGTAGGAGGCATTCCTGACCCTTGAAGTAGTTGTCGATGATCTTTTGGTGTATCTCCGCAGAAAAAACCAAAATCTTGAGCATGAGGCATTTCAGGAATAGCCGGCAAGGTCAGCTTTATAACGGCATTCATTGGACATACTTATACCGTACACATACAGCCACGCTTTCTGTGATATTTGTTTAGATAAGGGACTTTGCTAACGAACAAAATTCTGGATTTTTCGAAGACATCGTTTGATTCATCCGATTGTTTTCGTTTCACTGGTACCGGACGACGCACATATATGCCATCTTCAATCCTGGTGACGGAGTTCTGTGCGTTGAAAAGCAGTGTGCTGGGAATGTCCGAAATCGAATGTGACTCCCATCAAGCAAGCAAGAAGATCAATGCCAGAAGTGTGATTCCTTAACAAGAAAAGAGCTGCATTCTTGTCATTACCAGCAACAGCTCGACGCGGTGCTTCTTCTTCATCTTGTTTTGGTCTAGATAGGTGATGGACGCATGACCATGGGCGATCCAAACCATGAAGAATCTGAAGCAACTTCTGATCCAAAGAAGCAATCCAGCCAGAGCAGCGGCATCGGCGCACTGGAGAAACTCATGCACAGTCCCGTCCTGAAATCTCCGAAAACATTGAGAAAGGGTTCAGTACCTAGCCCGGAAGAACGAAAGAGCGACAACGTATCCTCTCCCTGGGATCGACTTAGAAAGAAGTTCAACCCCAACAACAGAAAAGATGGATCTAGCCGCGAACTGGATTCGAGCAGCGATCACGCCGTCGGATATCGAAGACCCAGCCTCGGCCGATCACCAAGGTCCGGAAGAAGCAAAAGCAGAGGTGCTCCGAGGCGCAATTCCTCGCAGAATGTATGGGTAGCAAATATAGAACCTCAAAGAAGTAGCCCGCACGCCGGCCGCAAGCCACTGAAGACTGCCACCGTATTGGCGTTACCAGCACCCGGTGATGAGTACAAACAACCAAGTGCGGTCAGCCGTTCCAAGTCACCGAGAAGCAGAAAGCTCAAAGATCCAAGGCAAACAGGCGAGGGGGAATCCGAGAGGAATCAGGAGCGACTCCGGCGAAAGGGTAGCAAGAAGCACGGTTTCTTGACACCCAATCCGGCTCGGTCCAAACCCTTTGTCGAGGTTGAAGATCCTGCTAGATTCACGCATGATGGTGATGAAACATCTAGTAGAAGATCCAAGAGCTCCTCCAGAAGGTCCAGCTCAGTGAAGAAAAAGAGATCCGACAAGACGTCGGATGCGTTGGTTCCTTTTGATCTGCCGTTCGATGATGATGCCACGACCAGTAGCAGAACCAGTACCAAGAACAGCAAACGAGAGTCGAAATCGCCAAAGCGTAAGCCAAAGAGGATTTCGAAGCTGGAGATCAAGGGATACGAAAGTGAAATACAGGATCTTCAAAACCAAGTAATGGAACTCAGAAGAGAAAAATACGACGATGAGAATGATCTTTTCAAGCAAATGAACGATTTCAAGAAAAAGGCATTTGACGCCAAACTAGAGTTGCAGAGAAGTCAATTGGAAAATCGTGAAGTTCGATCCGAACTGCGAGACAAAACGACTGCTCTCAAGGAGGCAGAATTGGATATCTTGGACCTTGAAAAACGTTTGCGAGAGAAAGCAAATGAGATTTTTCTCCTGGAAGACGAACTTCAAAGTGCTCAAAGTAGACTTGGTAGCAACCGAAAGAATGGAGATGATAGCAATAATGACGAAGTGTCTATCGGCGCCATGGATGAATCGTCCACCGTACGAGAAAAGGATGCCAAGATTGCCACGCTGGAAAAAGAAATCCAGCGGCTGAAGAATTCTGCAAGCAGTGACAACCAGGGAGAATCTACAGGAGAGGTGGATGTAGATGCTCTAAGAAGGGCTTTACAAGCGAGTCGTTCAGAAGCGCAAGCGATGAAGAGCAAGTTTGAAGCAGCGCAGGAGCGCAACATGACTCTCGATGACGAGGTGCAACATTGGAAGTCCCAAAGCTTGAATATGGAAGACGAACTTGCAGAAGTTCGGACTCAACTTAAATATTGGATGGCAAAGTACGAAGATGTTGTTGGCGCGAGTGATAGCGCAAAGTCCCAGCTATCGGCACCTCCGGATAGGAAATCACAGTTCAAGCATGTTCATTCGCTGAAGGATCTTGCACAACTCGATGCTTTCCAAAGCGAACATGGGTCATATCCCCTGGATGGTTCTCCTAGTCGCGATCAGACTTCGGAAGGTAGGATTGGTGGCTTTTGGAAGAAGTTGACTACACCTGGCGGGACCCAGAAACCCAAAGTAGATGGATCAAATTCGGGAATAAAACAACTCAGCAGTACTTTGCACTAAAGCATTGGAGAAAGTTATTTGACGTTCCTTGAATTTTGTCGAAATTGCACTGGTTATTTGACGTACAAAATCATGAATGACCAATCTTTAGCCTACCGACAAAGTGAGGTAACAATTTGGAGACGGATACAGTATCCAACTCGATAAATTTTGGCGTTTGATGGATAGAATGGATAAAAATCACAGGGATAGTTCTTTGGTCTACAAATGTTGTGCTAAATAAAACCTAGTTGGAGATGTCCACGTACTGGTTACATTCGCCGTCTCTTCTTTGGACTCAAACTAATAATTTGCTCGTCGTCGTCCTCTTCTTCAGATTCTGACTGGTCGATGGATGTTCCAGATGAATGAGATACCTCCTCGTTTTCACTTGTGCCAGAAGAGGCATCAACTGACTCCTCGTGGTTGTTAAGTTGTGAGTCGTTTTCGGAGTCGTTTTCGGAGTGGTCATCCTCGTTCGCAGCCTCCATTTGATCCTCGGGCGTCTCACTCGAATTGCCTTCTGATGCGTCTTCTTCCGAATCAACGTATTCTTCGACAACATCGTCCTGGTCGATGTCGTAGTCACCTTCATCCCCTGTGACTTTGTTTGCTTCGCCGATCTCCCATGTGTCGTCACTCCCGAAAAGGACACAGTTCAGTCGTTGCTTCATATAAATACAGTCCAACTGCTTGCGTTTCGTGGTGTCATATATTCGCAGCATGCGATCAAGCCCAACCGCCGCGATTCGAGGAAGTGAGGGATGCTTCTTCAATTGTCGGACAGATCCCGCAGGGCCCATGTATCGTGCAATGTTGTTGTTGTCAGTTCGCTTTAGATTTCTGTCCAAAGATCTCATATCTAAATCATAAATACAGCCTGCGGCATCCCCAACTACTAACCGATGTTCACTAACTTGGCACAATGATGTAACCCGATATTCCAGGAGTCCCTCAGGGGAAGCCGCTGTTGGCCGCCTTACTTTGGAATTCTCTCGCACATCGTACAATCTCACTTGCTTATATGCTGTTCCTACAGCCATTACAGAAGAACCCTCAAGAAACAGGATGGATGACGGCCATACTGGTTGTTGGAGAAGTGTCTGTGGATCAGGTGGCAGGTTCTTTGCTTTGAAAACGATGTTTCCACTGGATATGTCCAACAACGTCGTCTCTCTTTCTCGACCACCAATAGCGACCCGCCCATTAATCGAATCACATGCCATTGCTGTTGCAAGTTGTGTATTTAAATTGTTTCCAGGAGTATAGGATATTGTTTTGCCTTTCTTGCTCGTCGAAAAGCCATTGTACTGTTTCACGATTTTGCCAGTTTCCACGGAAATCAAGGCAATATTTCCGAGCATGTCACCAGCACAGACTCGATCGTGACTATGGAAATATCCTATGCCTAAAGGGCGTATTTTCTTGTCGTCTTCATCCGTAGAAAAGACCTGTTGAATGGACATACCCTTGTTGTAGGTTCCAAAGCCATCCTTGTCCTTAATCTTTGATTGCCAAAATTCGATGGATCCATTTTGCCTCAGTGCAGCGAATGATGCTTCATTCTCGGCAGTTCCGGTAAAGACCATGTCAACAATTCCGCGACTGCGTGATTGCGTTTCTTTTGGATCAATTCGTTTTACGCCCTCTCTTGTCACATCTGGCATGGCACCAAACGGAGAGACGGGAGCATTGACATCTTCTTTTTTTCGAGACAGCTCTGGAATGCACTCTTTCAGTAGCCCGCATTCATCTCCTGTTAGAAGCCGCATTTTATCCAAAACCAGCTCTCAAGAATTAGGTGAAGCACCAATGGGTCTGTAAGAGATATCTCAGCCAAACAACGAACACTCTGGTTTTTGCATTTGTTCAAGAAAAGATGAGCTTGTTCTTGTTGTTCTTGGCTACAAATTGAATCAAGGAAGTCGAAGCAATATGGAGGAAAACGAACCGGTATACGGACATACCATATCATAATTCAAGAATGTGTACAGACTATTCAATAACGAAGCAAAGCCTGGGTGCAAGATTACACTAAGAGACTCTATCAAAGTGTATTGAATGACGAAGCATTCAAGGATGCTGTTCTCCCATTTGCTTTCGTCTCGTCATTGCCGCTGCAGCTTTCCTTGAGACGCATGATGTTGTCAAGCAGATTGTCGATCATGTCAGATACCTTCTTCCTCTTCCTCCGCAACTTTATTATTATGTCTTCATTCAAAGATTGAGGGCACTGCTGCAATTCTGTTGCAGTTGCAGAAGCAACAATCTTTATCGCCCTTGAACTGCATTCTAAGTCAAGAGGCCCCCTAGTCTCTGCTCTCGATTCTCTGTAAACTGCATCATCCAACATGTTGCGCAACTCGTCCATTGCCTTTGCTCTTACAATACTTGAGGACTCCACAAGATGATCCATTATTCCTTTGAGTCTTGAAGAGAAAAAGTGAAGATCGGATTTAGAAAGGTACAGACAGTCCAAATCTTCCAAGAGGCGCAGATGAATCTCAATAGACTCCGCATTCTTGAAATTGCGATCCAACAAGAATTCATTGTATTTCTTTCTTAGCTCCTCCGTGCAAGCAATGACCCCATACTTGGACTCCAGGATGTCTTTGGACACCTGCAAGTCAAGTGCCTCCGACGAGTGTCTGGCGGAGTCTTGAAGCGAGGAACCTGTGGCGAAGACAAGTTTCTCAGCTACTTGTATGTCTCCATTTCTGATCAGCGTGCTGAACAACGAAGAGCGTGAATCGGTAAGCCACGAGATAATAGCGTCTTTCTCCTTATCAACACCAGCTTGAACATCCTTGAGTTTCTGATGCAACAATGACCATGTTTCATTACTTTCATTCTCCCCCTTTAACAACTCCTCAAACTGAAGCTTCCAGGCAGAGCTCAATGCCTGGGGATCTTGGAATTCTTCCAACAGACAAGTGACGGCTTTGTGTTTCTTCTCCAACCAGGAAGCAGTGTCGTCTTTTGAAATTCGAAAGTCAATTCTTCGATTGAACTCAAAGTCTAGCAATAGAAGTTCAGCTCGTGTTTGCAATAAATCGGGGGAGTCATACGATGCAAGTTCTCTGAGGATATCATATTGGTCTCTTGTCATATTCCTCGCAGTACAAAAAACATTCTTTGGATTCCTTCCTCCGAGCATCTTCAGTATCTTAGTGTGGCGCCTGGAAAGAGATGCTGTTCTGTGGCCCTTGGGCGAAAGCTGGTGTTCGTCAAAATTGTTAGAGGTGGATGAAATACATGCGTTTCATTTAACACAAGAAGTGGCCACTTACGTGTCTCCAAAGTTCATCGCCATTGTCTACATGGTCGCAATATTGGGCAAATAATCTGACCGTGGACGTCATGCAAAGACCATTCACAATGATATCAGTTGTGACGCAAAAGTCCCCAAGGTCGCCAGCGTCGCAGTCATTAGCACCACAGATGACAACTACCTTCAAATGCTTGGTTCCACTAATCAGCTGCCGCAAGAACTTGTTTAGCTTTCGGATGCCAATTCTCGGAAGCCTCTTGGCTTCAATGACTAGTAAGGACCGTCTATCCTTAAGAAAATCTATAACACTCAGCCCACACTGACGAATGGCATGAGTGGAAGGAGAAGAACCATTTCGCCAGTGTTGGCACAACTTTCCAAAATCGGCGTCAATAGAACTTGTATTGACTTGGGGTTGTTCGTGGACAGATTTCCACAAAATCATATCAATGTCTATAACTCTGATTCGATGTTTGAGATAGTGGCAACATTCCGTGACCAAAGTTGTCTTTCCGATTTGTGGCGGGCCTTTCACTCGCGTCAGTCGGTTATGTCGAATCGCTTGGACGGTAGGATAGAGGTCGTCGCTCGGATAGAAAAAATCAAATGGCAGATCTGGAAAGGAATTCGGCCTTGGCGGGTGAGTAGGAAGCAAGAAGCCCGCAGTTGAGGTTCTTGGAAAAATGGCTACATCATGATTGCCATCCTCCGGCAACAGGGAAAACTCCTGGGACGGATAGCGGGGGTCTGCCGAGAGTTGCAAGTTAGCAAGATCAAAAGCACGTTGGATGGTCATGCCGCACGCAAGGAATTTGTACAGTGATGACGTAAACACTACCGCAGCATCATCTAAAAGCAACTCGAATTGCCGGGCACAGCAAACTACATGCGGGACGCCTGCTGCAGCAAAAGCCCTTCCGATTGAGTCCGAATGGCATGCTGCAACTACAGCAAGCTGTAATCGCTTGGGTGCGGATTCCTCGACCAGTCGCTTCAAGACACTGGTTTCAAGATAGTCCATTTCTCCCCAGCCGCTCTCGAATGCGAGGTATGCTTCGTGTCCATGACACGAGAACTGCACGGCTTTGTATTCGTCGTTTCCCAAAAATTCTTTGAAACGACGAATGGTTCCAATGTCAAAGTCACAAGGAAAATTGTATTCATTCAGAGCCTGGCGAAAGATTCGTTGCTCTAGGTCCATATCAATCCGATCAGGGAGAGGATTCCGATTCCTATTACTACTGGAGTAGTAGACTAGTGGTGACGCTTGAAACACCTTAAGTCTTCGTGGGGATTTGGATGGATGCAGCACGCCCATCGATGGTGGCTGTCCCATCTCTTTGCATGTAGTGCTAAAGGGCCCAGCATTGTGATGGCAACTGTCGTCGTTCCTCGAAGCTGCTGCGTCTTTGTTCAAATGCGCCCTCCTAGGTGAACCGAAGGGTTCTGCAATGGCGAGTCTGCGATAGTGAATTCGACATAGATAACCTCGAACGATGGCTTGAATATGCGTAGACGCACAGTTCTTTCGCCGCAGCTCTTCTTTCAGCTCCTTCAGGATTGCATCGACTATTGGAATGAGTTGCTGCCGAACTTGGTATCCTCGAAAGAACGCTTGAATTCGAATTGCATTTCTGACTTTCCCGATAAGCTGCTTATTCTCGCTGTGCCTCGTCGATGTACACATGTTGTCGATACAGAGAAATCATAGAGTGGCAATGATGAATTCGTAGAGGACCAGTTGTTTTTTGAATCTTTGTGCCCGAGTGAATTCAATGCCGACTGTTTTTTGGCAGTGATCGAGCATGCATTCTTACGTACCTTTGGAGCGTTGGCCCAGAGCGGCGACATGATTTCTCCTCAACCAAACAGCCTACCGGCGACTCAACGCCATTACTTATGTCCGTTACAGAGTTGTCCGTGGTTTGGATCTTTTGGAAAAGCACTGGAGGAGAATCCATAAGTGTGTGTGTCTATTATGGCTATGGCAGTAAGAACAAAGGAAGATAAGTGTTTGAGGAACCTCATTTGTACCATACTCAAGGGACTTAAGAGGGCGGAGGTGCTGGCCAGGGAACTCGTCCTCCACTTGAAAGAAGTATAACATCTTGTACCAGCATCGTTAATCGAAGAACAGATTTGAGCCCAATCAGTTCGCATGCAACTCAATCTTGGGGCGGATATGGGTGTCTTCTATACAAACTATAGGGCAGCAATGCAGAAGCGTTTTTGGTCGAAAATGATAAAACTATAATTGGAGATTCTAAACAAACAGATCGAACGATGAATCACTCATGGAAGCAGTTCTCAGAGTCCGCAAGGAATCATCCGCTTCTGTCGTGTCACTGCCACGCCAGCTTTCCCTGAGACCCATGATGTTCTCAAGCAAGTTGTCGATCATGATGGATGCCTTCTCCCTCTTCCTGTGCAACTTTAAGATTGTGTCGTCACTTGGAGATGAAGCAGCAAAAATCTTGATCGATCTTGAACTGCATTCCAAGTCAAGAGCCCCCCTAGTCTCTGCTCTCAATTCTCGGCAAATTGCATTATCCAACATGTTGCACAGCGTGTCCGATGCCTTTAATCTGACAAGCCTAGAGGACGCCACAAAATTGTCCATCATCCCTTTTAGTCTTGAAGAGTAGCTTTGAAGATCGGATCTAGAAAGGTACAGATGATTTAGATCTTCCAAGAGGCGCAGATGAATCTCAATAGACTCCGCATTCTTGAACTTTCGATCCGACAAAAATTCATTGTATTTCTTTCTTAGCTTCTCCGTGCAAGCCATGACCCCATACCTGGACTCCAGGATGTCTTTGGACACCAGCAAGTCAAGTGCCTCCGACGAGTGTCGCGCGGAGTCTTGAAGCGAGGAACCTGTGGCGAAGACCAGTTCCTTAGCTACATGTATGTCTCCATTTTTTATCCGCATGCTGAACAACGAAGAGTGCGAATCCATGAGCCATGAGATGATAGCGTCTTTTTCCTTCTCAACATCAGCTTGAGTATTTTGGAGTTTCTGATGCAACAATGACCATGTTTCATCACTTTGATTCTCCTCCTTCAACAGCTCCTCAAACTGAAGCTTCCAGGCAGAGCTCAATGCCTGGGCATCTTGGAATTCTTCCAACAGACAAGTGACGGCTTTGTGTTTCTTCTCCAACCAGGAAGCAGTGTCGTCTTTTGAATTTCGAAAGTCAATCCTTCGTTTGAACTCAAAATTAAGCAGTAGAAGTTCAGCTCGAGTGTTCAATAAATCGGGGGAGTCGTACGATCCAAGTTCTCTGAGGGTATCATATTGGTCTCTTGTCATATTCCTCGCAGCACAAAAAACATTCTTTGGATTCCTTCCTCCGAGCATCTTCAGTATCTTAGAGTGGCGCCTGGAAAGAGATGCTGTTCTGTGGCCCTTGGGCAAAAGCTGGCGTTCGTCAAAACGGTTAGAGGGTGGACGATATACATGAGTTTCATTCAAACCAAGAAGTGGCCACTTACTTGTCTCCACAGTTCATCGCCATCGTCTACATGGTCGCAATATTGGGCAAATAATCTGACCGTGGATGTCATGGAGAGACCACTCACAATAATATCAGTTGCCACACAAGAGTCCTCAATGTCGCACGCATTGGCACCACAGATGACAACCACCTTTAAATGCTTGGTTCGTTCAATCAGTTGCAGCAAGAACTTGTTTAGCTTGTGGATGCCACTTTCCGGAAGCCTCTTGGCTTCAATGACTAGTAAGGACCGTCTATCCTTAAAGAAATGTACAAGACTCAGCTCACACTGACGAATGGCCTGAGTGGAAGGAGAAGAATCATTACGCCAGTGTTGGGACACCGTTCCAAAATCGGCGTCAATACGACTTGTATTGGCTTGGGATTGTTCGTGGACAGATTTCCATAAAATCATGTCAAAATCTATATCTTTGAGTCGATGATTCAAGTAGTGGCAGCATTCTGTGACCAAGGCTGTCTTTCCGATTTGTGCCGGGCCTCTCACTCGCGTCAGTCGGTTGTGTCGGATCGCTTGGATGGTAGGATAAAGATCGTCGCTCGGATGGAAAAAATCAGATGGTAGATCCGGAAAGGAATTCGGTGCTGGTGGCTTTGTAGGAAGCAAATGGGAGCCAGCTGTTGAGGTTCTTGGAAAAATGGCTACATCGTGATTGCCATTCTCCGGCAAAAGGGAAAACTCCTGACACGGGGGGTAGCGGGGGTCTGCCGAGAGCTGCACGCAAGCAAGAGCAAAAGCACGTTGGATAGTCATACCGCACGCAAGGGATTGGTACAGCGATGACGTAAACACAGCCGCAGCATCATCTAAGAGCTCTTTGACAGTCTGGGCACAGCAAACCACATGTGGGACGCCTGCTTCAGCAAAAACTCTCCCGATTGAGTACGAATGGCATGCTGCAACTACAACAAGCTGCAATCGCTGGGGTGCGCAAATCTCGATTAGTCGCTTCAAGGCAGAGGTTCCAAGAGTTTCCATTTCTCCCCAGCCGTTCTCGAACCCGATGTTTACTTGGTCTGCGTGGCACGAAAAATGAACGACTTCATACTCGTCCTTTCGTAAGGATTCTTCGAAACGGTGAATGGTCCCAATTTCGAAGTCACAAAAAACATTGGTATCGTTCAAAGCCTCGCAAATTTTTTTTTGTTCCTGTTCCATATCTATACGATCAGGGCGGCGATTCTGAATACCATAATGGGGATAGACCAGTGGTGACGCTTGAAAGATCTTGAGACTTGGTGGGGAAACGACTGGATTAAGAACGTCCCTCGATGGCATGGTTAATGTAACAAACGCTTCGGAAGGATGAATGAGGGAGAGCCAATCTCGTGTGAAATAGTATTTTTGCTGGAATTCTAACAAACTGTTTACAGTAGACCATGTCCACTGCATTTGTCGTGCATTTCAATTCTTGCAAGCTACTTGTAGGTCTGAGTCGTGAGTGCATGCAAGTAGCTGGTCGGCGACATGGTTTCTGCTTTTTAAGGATGGAATACTCTGTCGCAAAATCTTAAGAGAAAGGACAACAAAGTACTACTATTTAAGCCTCTGTTCGTTCAAAACCAGAAATCCATAATTCTGTCTGGATTCAGTAGTAAAGAAGACTTGAAACGTGCATAAAATGGCTTCCCTTCTCTTGCTTGAAACGTTAGCGCTCGTTTAAAATTTCTTGCTTCAAACGTTAGCGCTCGTTTAATAATTAGTTTATTTGCTAATTTTTTGTTCTCAAAACAAAACATGTATTGATTATGGCAGTACCGCTGGAGTTTGATCTTCATGGACGGACAGGAGTTTGACTTCTGGCAAGCGGCCACACTCGAGAGTGGTTTTGCTGGGGTTCATGTATAGACTACTACCTATCACACAATACTCAAGTTACTTGATAAAAAAATGATGCACAAGCCTATAATAGGAGATTCTATACAAAAAGATCCGATGATGAATCACTCATGGAAGCAGTGCTCAGAGTCCGCATGGAATAGTTCGGTTCCGTTTCATCACTCCGACTATTGCTTTTTTTGAGACCCATGATGATCTCAAGCAAGTTGTCGATCTGGTTGAATGCCTTCTCCCTCTTGCTGTGCAACTTCAGCATTATGTCGTCATTTGAAGATTGAGGGCGTTGCTGTACTTCTGTTGGAGACGAAGCAGCAACAATCTTGATTGCCCTCGACCCGCAGTTTATGTCAAGAGGCCCGCTAGTCTCTGCTTTCGATTCTCGGCAAATTGCATCATCCAACACGTTGCACAACGCGTCCGATGCCTTTAATCTGACAAGCCTAGAGGAAGCCACAAAATTGTCCATCATCCCTTTTAGTCTTGAGGAATAGGTTCGAAGATCGGATCTAGAAAGGTACAGATAATTTAGATCTTCCAAGAGACGCAGATGAATCTCAATAGACTCCGCATTCTTGATCTTTTGATGCAACAAAAAATCATTGTATTTCTTTCTTAGCTTCTCCGCGCAAGCCATGACCCCATACTTGGACTCCAGGATGTCTTTGGACACCACTAAGTCAAATGCCTCCGACGAGTGTCGGGCGGAGTCTTGATGCGAGGAACCTGTGGTGAAGACCAGTTTGTCGGCTACTACTATATCTCCATTTCTTATCCGTGTGCTGAACAAGGAAGAGTGCGAATCCACGAGCCATGAGATGATAGCGTCTTTTTCCTTCTCAACGACAGCTTGAGTATTTTTGAGTTTCTGATGCAACAATGACCATGTTTCATCACTTTGATTCTCCCCCTTTAACAACTCCTCAAACTGAAGCTTCCAGACAGAGCTCAATGCCTGGGCATCTTGAAATTCTTCCAACAGACAAGTGACGGCTTTGTGTTTCTTCTCCAACCAGGAAGCAGTGTCGTCTTTTGAAACTCGAAAGTCAATCCTTCGTTTGAACTCAAAATTAAGCAGTAGAAGTTCAGCTCGAGTGTTCAATAAATCGGGGGAGTCGTACGATCCAAGTTCTCTGAGGGTATCATATTGGTCTCTTGTCATAGTCCTCGCAGCACAAAAAACATTCTTTGGATTTTTTCCTCCGAGCATCTTCAGTATCTTACTGTGACGCTTGGAAAGAGATGCTGTTCCATGGCCCTTGGGCAAAAGCTGGTGTTTGTCAATGCTTAGAGAGCGGATGATATACATGTGTTTCATTCAAAACAAGGAGTGGCCACTTACGTGTCTCCGCAGTTCATCGCCATCGTCTACATGGTCGCAATATTTGGCAAATAATCTGAGCGTGGACGTCATGGAGAGACCATTCACAATGATATCAGTTGCCACACAAATATCCCCAATGTCGCCAGCATAGCAGTCATTGGCACCACAGATGACAACCACCTTCAAATGCTTGGTTCCTTTAATCAACTCTCGCAAAAACTTGTTTAGCTTGTGGGTGCCACTTTCCGGAAGCCTCTTGGCGTCAATGACTAGTAAGGACCGTCTATCCTTAAAGAAACCAATAACACTCAGCCCATACTGACGGATGGCAGAAGTTGAACAAGGAGAAGAATCATTGCGCCAGTGTTCGCACAACGCTCCAAAATCGTCATCAATATGATCGTCGTCAATACGAATTGTATTGGCTTGGGATTGTTCATGGACGGATTTCCACAATATCATGTCAATATCTATAACTTTTAGCCGATGCTTCAGATAGTGGCAGCATTCTGTGACCAAGGTTGACTTTCCAATCTGTGCTGGGCCTTTCACTCGGGTCAGTCGGCTGCGTCTTACCGCTTGGACGCAAGCGTCAAGATCGCCGCAAGCATCAAGATCGTCGCTGACGGTGGGATAGAAGAAATCGGATGGTAGATCCGGAAAGTGACTCGGCGGTGGCGAGCTCGTAGGAAGCAAGGATCCAGCGGTCGGGCGTCTTGGGAAAATTGCTACATCGTGATTGCCGTTCTCTGGCAACAGGGAGTATTCCAGATGCAAATATCGGGGGTCTGCCGAAAGTTGCAAGCACGCAAGATCAAAAGCACGTTGGATAGTCATGCCGGACGCAAGGGATCGGTAAAGCGAGGAGGTAAACAAGACCGTAGCATCATCTCCATTCTCCTCGAATCCCCGAGCACAGCTAATCACATGTGGGATGCCGGCTTCAGCCACAGCCTTCGCGATTGAGTCCGGACGGCTCACTGCAACCACGACAAGCTGCAACCGCTTGGGTGCGGAAAATTCGACTATTTTCTTTAGGTTTGCTGTGGCAAGCGCAACCATTTGTCCCCAGCCGTTCTCAAGCATGAGGTATTGTTCCTTTCCATGGCACGAAATCTGAAGGGCTTCATATTCGTCTTTTACCAATACTTCTTGCAGATGAGGAATGAATCCATTGTCAAATTCACACGAAACATTAGAAGCTTTCAAGGCTTGGCGAATTCCTTTTTGTTCTAGATCCAAATTTATCTTATAAGGGAAAGGTTTCCACTTGGTACCAAGAGCATAGGCCAGTGGTGATGCTTGAAAGACCTTGAGACTTGGCTGTCTGATGATGAGTCTGTGATAGCGAATTCGACATAGATATCCTCGAACGATGGCTTGAATATGCGTAGATGAACGGCTCTTTCGTCGCACCTCTTCGCTTACTTCTTTCAGAATTGCATCGACTATCGGAATGAGTTGCTGCCGACCTCGATATCCCCGATATATGGCTTGAATTCGAATTGCACTTCTGACATTCCTGACAAGGCGCTTGTTCTCGCTGTGCCTCATGGATGTAGATGTGTTGTGTAGAGACTTCTCGAGTTCAATGAGGTGATGGTGCTTTTTATTAATAAGTCGAAAGGTTAAACTCAAAGTTGTCAATCTTTTGGAAATCTCACCAGAAATCATCTTGCTGCTTGGGAGCGAATTGCAAGACGTGTTTGCGTAGTAGTGCATATCTTCCTCGTGGCTTCTTTTAATCGGGGACAGGTTTGAGGAAGAATGCAGCCTGTCCTAACTCACCGGCGACATGGTTTAAACTACAGTGACGTGTCTCTTAAACACCATTGTACTGCATTGTTCGTGGTTTGGACCTTTTTTCTTGGGACAGGAGAAAACTATAAGTCTATGGTGATGTTCTCTAGTTCCTTTTTCTGTGCCCCAGCTGGATCAAGAAATCAAAACAAGACCTAGTTTGGACCCCTTTTGAGGTCAAATTTCACACAAGCGAGTCCCGAATGCTACTCCTTCTCCCTGTATACAGGATCTTCAAAGTTCAAGGGTTTGCGCTCAGGAGCGTTTGCGCTCAACATATATTGCGTTCGATACGATATGGCGAAAACGAAGTCCGTCCGTCTTCCTTTGATTCCCGTCTGCCAGTCTCCCCTCCAAACTGCATGGTGCTTCCAACAAGATGCAAAGACAAAAGACTGGGTAAGAATGATAATATGTTTCGTCGATCGATGTTGGAAGTGGACGGCGAGACGAAGATTCGAGACACTCTCTGCTAACGCAGTTCAGCCGCTCGCGTTCCTTCCCAACATGATCAGAAAGTAAGGATACCAAAACGCCATGATCGCACAACCTCAAAATACGAACACGGCTGTAATCTCGGAGACTTCATCCCTGTTGCCAAGAAATGGTCTTCCAAACCAGTCACAACATCAGACCACCTGGAAGTACTCTTGGGTATTTGCAGTTGCGGTCACGACCACCGTGCTGGTACCCTCATTGATCGGCGGTATCTTATTTCTGGTCGACCTGACGGATCGCCTTTATCCAGCGACACTCTATGCTGTTCACCTGTCGGCGGCTCTGGTCAGCGCTTGGGTTCAGACGTCCTCTGGAAACAAACCACTCACCTCAGGATTTTCGTTGTTGGACATATACCTATGCGGCTTTGTGTATTCGAGCATGACAAAGATATTTGAAACGTCCTTTGTTGATATTGACGGGAGCCTTGTTCCAGAGTGGATGGACTACCAACGAGAATTATGGTGCATCAAATTTGGAATGCTGTTGGTTGTGGCTCTGAGAATACTATTTGGAAGCATAGCCTGGCTGTATGTTATATACAATGCATGCCTTCCCTATTGCCCCTCAAGAATTCGTCGAAAGCATGTACTCGATGTGTTGGAACCAATTCAAACGTGGATCTATTCGACCTTTCTGAAGAAGCACCCACATCTGAAACGGAAACTGAACAAGTTTTTTCTGGTATGTTCTGTTCTCTCGCTGGTACCGTTGGCTCTCTGCTTCCTCTCCTGCCGGAGATATTTGTGGCGGCAACCCAAAGACGCTACCTTGCCCAGAGGTTGTTGTGATGACCTGGATACGACAGAGTGTGCTCTACCTTATCCATCCTTTCACCATATGCGACCTGATCCCTCATCCAAGACTGGATGGAGAGTCAATTTGCAAGGAGGCTCACTCCCCCCTATGAAAAGTGATCAAAACGAAATGGATTTTTCCTTTCTGCAAGATCTGGATGGATTCTCTCCCATGGGAGGGCCGATTCTGTTTTACGTCGAGGGCTTGCGAGAATCCAACGAGGCATCCTCTCACGGCATGAAAACAAATTTATTTCCAACTTTGCCCTACAATTTTCAAGACTCCATTACGGAACGTTCGAGTACGTTTCTATGGAATGTGGATGCACAAAAGTTGGTGCCCCATACGGCTCGGGTCGATTATTTGGACGATGCCAACCCAATCATCCTGTTGATCCCTCATAAACCACTGAACCACGCAACGCACTATGCCGTAGCGCTGATCAATGCAACCGCTGCCAATGGCGAACTTATACCTGCTACTGCTGGAATGCAGAGGCTTTTCTCAGAAGAAGCTGGTTCCACTTGTTCCAGCGATACTCAGCGCTTGAGTCGATACCAGCAGGTTCTGCTTCCGTCATTGATAAGAGCTGCTCCGTGGTTGAGATTTCACAATGCTTCGGATCCGTCGTTGCAACTCATGTTTGACTTTGTAACCATGAGTGACGAGTCGTTGCATCCCTTGAGAACCATGAGGGACGTGACTCTGGAAGAAATAGAAGCCTCACAACAACATGAAGTCGAAATCACCAGAATACAGAATCAGAATTGCAACCGAAAACAGACACTTGTGGCTCGTACGATTCATGGGTCATTGGCGGTTCCCTGGTGGCTCGAAACGGAGCGTCGGGATGCAATCCTTTCCAAAAGAGCGTTAAATATTCGAAAAAGCAATGGGTCAGGTGGAGCCAAATTTACTATCCATGTCCCCTGCTCCTTGTACGCAGCAGCCGTCAACGACACAAGTAGAAAGCAGAGACCTCTAAGAGCCATTCTCGAATACGGCCATGGACTCTTTTATAATCGCAACGAAGCGAGTGAATACTCGTTGCTCCGGTAAGTCGACATTGGCAACGATAAGCGTTTTCTGGAAACTACAAACTGACCTAATGCGTTCTCGTTTTCTATTCGTTGCCTCTAGTGTTGCAGAGGACCAGGGCTACTTAGTTTTGGCTATGGATTGGAGAGGAATGTCTTCTTTTGATATACCAGTAATGATGAAAGCACTACTAGCCGATCCTGCTTTAATAGAGGCTACGAGGGATAACATGATGCAAGGCTACATCTGTCGACTTGCCATGCAGCACTTTGCTCGAAATGGCCTTCTCACTCGCAGCTGGCTCTCCTTCACCCATGACGGCACAGTTCATAACATTCCAACTCACCGTACCAAACATCCAACCTCTGTCTTTTACGGAAACTCACAAGGTGGTATTTTAGGAGCAGCGTACACTGCATTGCTAGGCCCCACAGGATTGATCGAGCGTGGAATTCTCGGCACACCCGCTGTTTCACTCTCTTTGGTCATGTACCGATCGAACAGCTTTCGATTGTACGATGCACTGCTGATGCAGAACTTCTACAACAATCGTCACATTCGAATCGTGCTGTCAATCTTGCAACTTGCTTGGGACCCAGTGACGCCGTCCACTTTTCTTGCACCACCGATCATGGATGCCTTTCCACCCATGCTGTTGCAATCCGGTCTTGGTGATCCAGTGATTCCAACCGTCGCCACGGAAGCTTTGGCACGGGCCTACAATGCATCGGTGCTACCACACAATCCTAGGTCCCGAATATTTGGCATCGACAATGCACCACTTGCCAACAAGACTTGGAAGGGTCCTCACGTTGCATGGACGGAGCTCCTTTACGAAGATGAATACCAACTGAGGCCATTGGACAATCATGAAATCAAACCGAACAACGGCAACCTCATTCATGAGTGTCTAAGGCAAGACTGCGCACTCATAGACCAAATGTCAGAATTCATTCGCACAGGGCAAATTCTGGATCCTTGTTTGCATGGCGGTTGCCTCCGTACCAACATCTCCTGTTATTTGAAAGGGAGAATAAAAACGAAGCGTGAACATTGGAGTTGCAAGAAGCCATGATAAAAGTTTGGTTTGTTCGTTTAGTCGACTGACTTTGTCTTGTTAGCGAGGTCTTGATCTAGCCAAATAATGAGAACGGTAATATTATCGTAGGTTCCTCTTCTAAGTGCTTCTTCCACTACCAGGGTCGATATTCGTTCTAATTGATGTCCATCTTGCCGCAGTGAAAGTACAAAATCCACAGCATCGTTACTGTCAAAAACATCCCACAGTCCATCGGTAGCAACTATTATAAAGTCATCCACTCCCTCCATGATTGGGGCAGCAATAATCTCAGGTTCAGCCGTGACATAGGGTCGTTCCGATCGATCACCCACTGCTCGGGAAAGTGCAAGATTGCCATTCACCCGATAAATGCCTCTCTCCAGAATAGGGCTGCCGGAAGCATCTCGATCGCCGCACCATACCACTTTTCCGCCTGAGGCTTCAATGCGTTCTGCTTCAATTGGATCGTCGGGTTTGTGATCACGCGTCAGATCATACGCTGTATCATTCCGACACAATACGGCACGGCTGTCTCCCACGTTGGCGGCAATTATTGTCTTTTGGGTAATGATCGTGTTGGTCTCCTCCTCATCCTCCGCATTTGAATTGTTATCCTCTGCCGCTTCCTTCGGCATTGAAATTCGTTCCTCGTGGAGCCAAATGGCTACAGCTGTGCTTCCTTGATAGCTCCAATGACTAATTCGTTGAACTTCTCGATCTACCTTATCCAGCGCAGATGCAATGGCGTTCTTGTAATCTTGTACGGTCGCCGAGTAGCTAACTCGTTTGGAGGGCATCGCATCGTCCGTCGTCGTCTCCGCATCCGAATCACTCGTCGTTGCACTAATGCTGGAGGAGGATGATTCGATAGATGGCGATGGCAAGAAACCTTGTACACTGGCATATAAGTTCTTGCGCAAATATCGAGATACAGCTTGACCACCATGTCCATCAAAGACAGCCGCAAATTCCCCATCTTGACTGTAGAAGTATTCATCCTCCATATACGATCGAAATCCTTGTGCTGTGCATACGGAAATGGGATATGATGCGGATGGATTGTCCAAGAATGATTGTTTGTACGTTAAGGAAATGGTCTGATGGTCCTGATCTGGATCTGTGATTGTAGTAGTAGTAGCAGCAGCAGCAGGAGGAGGAGGCTCTTCCACATCGGTGGCATTCTTGCCCTGTTCCTCTCCGCCTCGGGTAGTCCAAAAGGATCGGTGATTGAAAGTCGATTGGAAATTTCTTGTGGGATGACAGTCCTGCGCAGACAAGCCGTGACGAGGGGCAAAAAGGTCTGGCAGCAAGACCAGAGTATGTTGTTGTTGACGTTGCAGCAAGTGATGATGTGGAACCAAAAATGGCAAGTTCGCATGGATGGCAGCAGCAGCAGCAATCGTTGAGAATGGACTAGTAGCAGTAGTAGTAGTCCCTCCTCGGCAAGAACTGGTGCTCTGAATGGAGGTAGATCGTGTGCATCCTCCTAGAATCCCCAGCATTCTTCCGAACCAAGGCATCTTTTTGCTGCGTGTGTTTTTTCTTCTTCTTCTTTGAGAGGCAGAGGGGAGGAAAAGAGAAAGGTAGATTGCAATAACGCCATCAGTCGGAAGTGTCAAGCTGATGCTGCTGCTTTGCCAAAAAAGGAAGAAGAAATGAATAAGATCCAAAATCGTGTCAAGACAAATTGAGAACGCATGGAAGGACTTTGGAATTGGGAATTTGGAATTTAGTGTTTCAAGTGCTTGTTCTAGTAGTAACCTACAGGCACCAGAAAGCAAGACGTCAGCCTGTACGTTTCTTGTCACAAAAAGAGGTTTCATATATTCTGCACGACCCCAAGATCATCATGGATGGCCCAACAACAGCATCCACAGAATCGATTATATCGTTGCTCATACCAATCGTTACTATTGGCCTTGTTGTGTTTGTTCAAATAACGTTTTGGTTTCCGCAGACACCGACCCTGCCACCATCATCATCATCATCAGAAAAAGAGCAAGAAGAAAAGACGAGCAAGAAGAAGAGCATCAGTTCCAGCAAGAATTCCTTTGGTGAACAACAAGCGACAAGAGAAACGTTGAATGGAATCAAAAAGGGAACAGATGAAAAACAAGCTGGAATTACTGATACTTCGGAAGCAAATAATACTGCAAAAAACAAAATATCAAAAGACCAGAATGGAGATTCTACTACGAATGATATGTCACTACAACCAGGGAACAACAATTGGCGTTGCGCTTGTGAGGGAGGGTTTTTGCCACCGGGTATGCTCAAGACATTTGGTTCTGCGGAAGCTATGATGAGACTAGGAACTGGTCAATGTTATCACAAGCAAACATGATTTGAACTGTGGTTTGCCGAGTCTTGCAAGAATCTCGAATTTAGCGCAAATGATGGTACACCGTTCTGTCTACGGAGGGTCGCATTTACATGGTCAACTGAGGATCGTTCTGAGAATGCCGCTTTTTAAGACTTCATCGGACTATTGGTCCGTCGCATTCATGATTACTTGATTGATTTGCTGGAACCACCCTTGTATCACGAGAGAACGGGGACTTGCAATAGGCCCATCCAATTTAGAAAGCTCTCATCAAATCGTATACCAATTCGATACCCAAGTATCCTTGAAAATGCGAAAATTTGAGTTCATATATATACCACCCAATCCATGCACAACTTCGTAGCCAGTGTACAGCAGCAATCTTTTGTGATCCTAGAAGCGCAACTGCGGAGCAGAGTTTTCCTCTTCACATTTCACCGATGCTGATGAAACCCCTTACAATAATGGTACCCTGGTATTCTCAACGAAACAGCTCAGTTTTCGGTTTTATAGCAGCGAAGGAACGGCACGATTCCGATGAGCAGTCCTGAAAGGGTACAAAGGCTTCGTTTGGCTTGGCATGAGTAATCTTGCCAAAGTGCATTGCCTTATTGCCTAGAGGGAACAATAGACTACCAATCTTGCCAAATTCTATTGCCTTCTCCTTATAGGGGATCAAAAGTGATGAAGCCAATTATGGTTCGCCATGGACTTTGAAAGGTCTAAGTGGGGGTGAGGATCAAAACAATTAATCTTGCCAAACTGTGTTGCAGTATTCAAAGTTGGTTGCACCTAAATATGATGCGCCATGGAATCATGGAATGGAAGGTATAACGTGAAGTGATGATCCATAGATTTATTCTTGTCGAATTGCGTTGCTGCCTTATTTCTGTAGGGATAAACTGTGTCGTTGCACCACCTAATATGATGCGCCATGCTGGAACTTGAATCGGGTCTATCTTCTATTCTCCGTATCGTTGGCTGTTTATGCCAGAAATTTGACGTGTTTTCGGGTGTAGCAGCTAAAACTAGTATCACAATAAACGCTGAATCAGTTCGGTTGTTCCCTACCGCCAATACTTCCCTTTTTGGCAAGACCTGTCATTTCACCAATTCAGCTTGATTCTGACACCCACAAAAAAACTCTTTTTTTCACACTCAACAAAAAGAGTTTTCTCTCACAACCGCAAAATGAACTCTATCAAGATCTTCTTCCTTTTCTTGGCGCTAATCTGCGCCACTGCCACGGCTAGAGTTGTCATCAGGAACCTTGATTCTTCCAAGGGGTCCAAATCATCCAAATCGGCCAAGACGAGTAAGAAGACAAAGGCTCCCAGTCTCCCAAAGAGCGCCATTTCGAAAGTTTCTACGAAGTCGACTAAGGGGCCCAAGGCTACTAAGGGACCGAAATCCAAGGCTACTAAGGCTCCAAAGTCTGCAAAAAGTCCAAAGTCTACGAGTGGTTCAAAGTCTGTCAGAATCTAAATCTCTAGATCAAGAAACCTCCCACCAAATCACTTTCAAGAGGTTCCCAGAAAGGGAAGGCCACTTCATGAACAATTGAAAGACTCTATAGGTGAAGGAAAAGAACAATTAATGTTCAGAAATCGGACTTAAGTGTATCTATAGTTCCTTTTACCAGCAGTATAATTGGTCGGATACACATGTTTTCCAACCCTTGTGGCTGGCATCGCTCACACTGTATCCTACTAGCTGCTGTGGCTGCCCCAATGTTGGCATATTGGTGTGATGGTAGCGTTGGCACGCTTTATCCTTCTTCTTCTCCCCTTAATTCTTCGCTTCTTCCCTCTTTTTCTTCGTTTAGGTCTCTTTCTCCACCTATGCCCTCACTTGTAGAGACCGAAAGGTTCTCAACCACGCCAGACTGTGATTCCTTTGTAGAGTCCATTGAAATCGTCGAATCGGTGGCATTGGGACTGATAAGAGAGTTGGCGGAATTGCTAGAAGACTCGAGGTTCCTGATCCTGGCAGACTTTGGTCCCTTAGTAGAGCTCATGGTAGGTGTCTTGGTTGATAGTCAGGACTAGGAGCCTTGGATTCTGTGCTCAACGGGATGCCTTATTGAACAGGAGCTAAGAAAATGTTTATTTCAAAGACTACGGTCAGAATCAAAATTATGAGCTAGTCCATTATGCTTCTATCCTATCCGAGCTAGTCCATTATGCTTCTATCCTATCCCTCCTTCCAGATCACGATCAGCATCATCATTCTAAGATGCTCCTTCAATATCCTTCGTACTAAACTAGTTCCTCGTGATTAACCTCCTGACGGGATTCATACATATTAATTTTTGTGTTCAAAAATTCTTCCGACTTCAACTTCCCCGCGTTCGCTTCTATTTTGTATGGGCGTTCGCTACTATTACTGGTTGATGTAGTTTAAAATGATTTAGCACTCACTTTTCACCAAATATTAGAGAGTATGTAGTATGATATGATGTCCAACATGATACCAACACACCACATGATTTCCATTGCGATGCTTTGAAACTGTTGCGTAATCACGCGTCATGCAGCACCCAAAACGTTTGATCGCTTGAGAAGCTAAAATTGATCCGATAACTCTATTATTTGGTGGAAGGTGAGTGCTAAGTCTCTCATTAAACTACTTCAACAATCAGTCTTGATACTTTACGTAGCTGTATCGGTGAAATGTGGAAGGGCAGATCGTTCGATGGTTGTGGTTCCAGGCTAAGGAAGATCGTAGTACACTGATGTCTAATGGTTTGCATGAGAGGGCTCACTCAACTTTCTTTCTATACGGAGGATGCCTAGACATTGACGTGCTGGTACTTTGATTGAAACTACTCGAAATTCAGAAAGCTCGTCAAACAGTCAAGCAACCAACCAAACGTGCTGTTGGTAATCCACCAGTTGGAAAAAGTTGTCGTTGTCGTGGACATCCGCTCAATGCCAAGCCTAGATGGTGCTACAGTAGGGTTGCCAGTTACGAGGTGAAAACAAGAGTACAGGACCAATTATGCGGCTAGTAATAGGGACTATAGATATTTATGTCAGATTTTCAGAAATATCTCTCACCTATGGTACTGACCTTCCACGAAACCATTGTGGCAGGCTTGATCGATCGTCTGGCAAACCTTGGAACTCTTGTAGACTTAGATCTAACGTCTGGCAGACTTTGGACCCTTAGTAGACCTAGAATTCTTGGCAGACTTCGGTCCCTTAGTAGACTTAGGTCCTTTAGTAGAACTCAATCCCTTGGCCGACTTTGGTCCCTTCGTAGACTTCGGTCCTTTGGTAGAGTTCAATCCCTTCGCTGACTTCGGTCCCTTAGTAGACTTCGGTCCTTTAGTGGACTCAAGGTTCCTGGCCCTTACAGATTTTGGTCCCTTAGTAGACTTGGATCCCTTGGCTGACTTCGGCCCCTTAGTAGACTTCGGTCCTTTGGTAGAACTCAATCCCTTAGCAGACTTCGGCCCCTTAGTGGACTTCGGTCCTTTGGTAGAGCTCAATCCCTTAGCAGACTTCGGTCCCTTGGTAGACTTCGGTCCTTTGGTAGACTCCAGGTTCCTGGTCCTTACAGATTTTGGTCCCTTAGTAGACTTGGATCCCTTGGCAGACTTCGGCCCCTTAGTAGACTTCGGTCCTTTGGTAGAACTCAATCCCTTAGCAGACTTCGGTCCTTTAGTAGACTTCGGTCCTTTGGTAGAGTTCAATCCCTTAGCAGACTTCGGTCCCTTGGTGGACTCAAGGTTCCTGACCCTGGCAGACTTCGGTCCCTTAGTAGATTTGGATCCTTTGGCCGACTTCGGTCCCTTAGTAGAAATCATGGTAGGTGCCTTGGTTGATAGTCTTGACCCCGCACTGGGAGCCTTGGATTTCTTGCTCATCTTGGACACCTTGGATGGATCATTCCCCTTGGATGACAGGGCAGAATCCAAGTTCCTGATATCTCTAGCAGAGGCAATGGCGCAGACAAGCGTCACAAAAAGAAAGAAGGTCTTGATGGAGTTCATCTTGTGGTATTGAGCAAAAGCTGGTGTCGAGTGAATAAAAAGAGAAAATATATTGTGAGTGTTGGAATCAAGCTTGATGGCGGCATCGATCGGTCTTGCGAAAATGTGAAGTCTTGGTTTCGCGACAGTACGTGTAATTCTCCAACTCCGGGATGTGTATCCAAATATATGTAATTCGATAATTAACCCAACGAACACTCCAAATCTGGCTGGACTTAAAGGTCCTCCCTCCACTGGTAACTTTATAAGATATCTGACATAGGGCGGACTGAGAACGATGAGTCAGCACTTGCATTGTTGATACTTTTTCGTCACCATCATGTATCTTGTATCGCCCCTACTACTGGTGCAACACGTTTGATCCCTTGACAAGAAACATCCGAGAAGAAACCATCTGAGAAGAAGCCATTGAGAATGAGGAGAAGTCATCGCAGCTTGGCAAGATTGGTTTACTGCAAGTCGAACCAAGACATTGCGCTACTGTGTCATCAGTGAAATGCGAAAAGAAAATTACCATTCAATAGGCGTCATTCTAGGCCGAGGAAGATCGTGGTGGCTAGTAGTACTAAAGATTTCCATGAGCAGGGTGTCCGAACTCAATTATATGGCATACCTAGTAGTAGTTGACGTAGACGTGGAATTATGTCCGACGAACTTTGCAAGCGCCTGATGAAAGGGTGGTTCCCATAGTCATATTGACATGAATCAACGAAGTTTACTCTGGAACTGCTACAATCGACCAAACGATCTAAGTTGCTTTGTCGTTAACTGCTGCAATGTAGGGTGAACGTCTCCGGTCACAAGGGAAGCACTATCCTAATCATAGGCTGGGAAAAGAAATTATAGATACTTAAGTCTGACAGTTCTTTCCCTATACTAATAGCCCAGTAGATATCTGTCAACTATGGATATCTGTCAACTATGGGACTGACTTTCCGCGCTACGATCTCTTTGACAATTAGGGTGGGCTTGATGTAGCTTGTGACAGACTTCGGGCCTTTTGCAGACTTTGGCCCCTGTGATCTAGCGCCTGGCAGACGTTGGACCTTTAGTAGACTTTGGACCTTTAGTAGACTTGGAACTCGTGGTAGACTTCGGTCCTTTGGTAGAACTCAATCCCTTAGCAGACTTCGGTCCCTTAGTAGACTTCGGTCCCTTAGTAGACTTCGGTCCTTTGGTAGAGTTCAATCCCTTAGCTGACTTCGGTCCCTTAGTAGACTTCGGTCCTTTGGTGGACTGAAGGTTCCTGGCCCTTACAGATTTTGGTCCCTTAGTAGACTTGGACCCCTTGGCCGAC